>JAQZBX010018791.1:0-34276 GCA_029593785.1 Cabassous unicinctus | reverse complement strand
TCCACTGAGCCACACCCCCTTCCCTGTAGTGTTTTAACTACACCGCTGTTCATAGAGCTCAGAAAACCTTTGTTCAAGGATTTATTCATGAAACAATTGGCAAATGCCTACTGTGTGCCAGGTACTGTATCGGGCACTAGTCTCTGTAATTGAGTGGCCCAGCCCTGTTGGTGTGTGGAAGCTAGTTTTGCACAACTCTAATCTCTCCTACCAGACTATAAGATCTCTGAAGAGAGACACCATGTACCTCTTCTCTCTGTCCCTGCAGTGCCTAGCACAGTGCCCCAAGCACAGTATCAATTTCCTAGATATCTGCCAAGTCAATGACCAACAGCAATACTTTTTGTTTTGATCAAGATATTTGTTTCACATTCAACATATAAATCCACAAATATATATTCTATGACCTTGAACACAACCACTTTGCCACTTGCTTGAGCTGAGCTTATAAAAATAAAGGGCAGGTTGATTGATTCTTTATCTTAATTACAAATCTTTTTATGCTTTTCTGGGCCTATAATATTATATTATGTACTGAAATGTCTGCGTACAAGTACCTCTCGATGGTGATTGAACATTCAATACTGAGCTCGGAGGAGCGACAAATGGCCTCATTATTCCTTATGGCATCTTGGAGAGGCAGCTTAGAGACAGGCATCATTTTCTATCCTTCCAAAGTGAGGATAGAGGCCCAGGTAGGTTAGTGGAGTGGTTGAGGAAACATAGCTACTTCCACACAGGAACCCAGAATATTTCATGATACATATAGAAAGGTCCTTAAAGATCATTAAGCCTAGGCCCCTATTTATAGATGGGGAAACGAAAACCTAGGATGAGAAAATAACCCAAGGTCCAGAGTGAGTTAGTGGACGACCTGCGACTGAAGCGCTTTCTCCTCTTCTGGTCATCAATGACAAGATCTCACTCCAGACATTCTCCACTGAATAACTAGAAGATAATAACTTTATTTCCTCTAAATAAATATACGTCCAAAATTGAGTCAGCTTTAGCTACTGGTGCCTCCACTCTCTGTATGTGTTTTTATATTCCAATACCTTTTCACTCCACCCCCAGGTCCCCAGAGGTCTCTTACTGCCCCCAGCTCCTAGTGCCAGTAAAAGGCATGTAAGCAATTAATTTATATTAAAGTGTTAATGTCTTCAAATTCATAGAATTTTAAACATATCAAACTCTTTTGTTCAGCCTTCCGTCTAGAGAGGGGGTTCCTCTACAATATCTTTAATATATGCTTATCAAGGTTCTGCTTATATACCCCTAAGAAGCTAGACTCACTACCACTTGAGTCAGTACATTCAATTAGTGGACAACTCTTACCTTTTGAAATATTTTAAAGCTGAAGCTTGCCTCTTAGTAGATTTTCTCCATGGGTCGTATCCTCTGGGGACACACAGAATAAGTCTGCTTCTCAATCAACTTAGAGGCTTTTAAGATAGTTGAAGACAACTGTCAAGCTATTTAACCTTCTTTCTAGGCTAAACATTCTCAAATCTTTCAAGAGACTTTCCCATGAAAAGGGTTCCTGTCTTCTCATCATCTAAGTCACTTATTAGGAACTCAATCTGTATTTTCAATGATCCTTTCAAAATATGGTCTTCAGAAGTGAGTTTACGACTCCAGTTTAGGTGTGCCTGTGGTTTTACCTCCCCCGTTTTAGTACTTATGCCTTTACTATTATGGCCTAATGCCCACTTAATTTGTTTATCTGTGGACTCATGTCAAACTAATTATTGGCAGAAACTACCAACTCTTTTTCATTAGGGTTACTGCAAAGCCACATTTTTCCATTTGAATGTAAAGAAATTGTCCCAAGGATATGTGCTTTCTGAGGGGTATTTTTTTAGTTTGGATAACATTATAATCCAAGGAATGGCTTTTAATGGCAGACGCTTAGACACTGTGACCCTAAGGAGAGGTGACTATTTTGAGACAGGTGTTATCCTTTACTCCTCTTTCTCCTCCTCCTTCTCTATTCCATTCCCACCCCTGCCCCCTTCCATATCCCCGGCATCCCAGAAGAATGATGGAGGAGTCCATGGAGGCATTGCAGCCTTTTATTCTAACTTAAACGCAGCAATACTGAGCCCTAAAATATATCATTAGTCATAAATCCATGTAACTGCCTCCCAAGTGGCTTCAAGTCCTGTGCAGCTCATGGTCATGGATTTTTACAGATAATTCTGTTATCACTGAAAGATGGCACTTTCTTGCTAATGATCACCTAACATTTAATAAACACAGCCCAAGAGTTTTACAACCTGTTAACTTGCAAGTGGCAGCAATTAACCAAAAATGATAAATAATTAAGGCCTGATTACATAGTATCAGTCATTTCATTTTCCAGCCTGTGCAGTAAGTGGGTTTGAACTGCTGAGCAGGGCTATTTCTCCATCCCTCTGCCATCATCTGAGCAGGACTGGGGGTTACTGCTGGAGCTACACATGGCTTTATAGGAGAGATGAGAGGAAAATTGGCTCATTAGATCAGTAATTGGACTGTTTCCTTCTCCAAAGACCATTCCCACGGAATCAGTTGTGTGATCTGGATTTGGAAGAAGAGCAAATGGCCGTACACAATTTCCCTGGTTTCTGTGAGTGAGACTAAGGAGGGCAAGAAGAGCTGCTTGGAAAATTCAGTGTGATGCATACAAGGAAGAGCATGGCAATGAGAGGAAGGCTATCTGAGCTCTTCTCCAACTGACTGGGGTGTTTTAGGAAAAATACCTCCCCTGTTTGGACCTCTTATGCATACATGTTTTTGTGTGTGTGGAAAAATTAAAGGGCTCACCAATTAAAAGTCCAGGCGATGAATATTTCTTTTTGTCACTGTTTACAGGGGCTCAAAAATATCATCAGATTTTTTCTCTTCACCTCTCATCAAGGCTTATTTTGAGTTGACCACATTCACAGATTGAATGTTCCTGGTAGTCACAAGATGGCTTCCTACATGTTCTGGAACTATATCCTTCCAGGCTCATGTGTAAGGGGGAGGAAGGAGCTAGGTTGGTCTTCTCATAAACAAGAATAATTTAAATAAAGATGGTTATGTTAATGCTGATGATGGAGAAGATATGGTTGAAACAAACATTTATTGAGCACTCACTTCACTGAGTTCAGGCATTAGATGTTTTACCCATTATCTCACTTAAACATCCCAATAATGCTATGAGCTAGGCACCATTTATTATTACCATTTTACAGTCTGGACAAACTGGTCTAGGGAGCTTAATTCAGCTACAAAGTGATGGAACTAAGATTTGACCACCAGTGTGCTCCCTCTCAGATGTACATAACAGTTTGCAGGTTTCTTTGATATTCAGCACCTAGTTAGACCCTCAACAATAACCTGTGGAATGGGTATGAGTAAATCCACCCCCATTTTACAGATGGATATACAGGCCCAGGAAGATAAAAACATTTGTGAGAGGTTATAGTCAAGCAAATGGCACAGCTGCTTCTGTAAAATGAGGGGTTAGGGCAGATCAGCAATTTTCATACTGTGATCCTCATGTCCTGAATTTCCTTAGGGGTAGTTGCCTCCAGGGATAAGGGGGCTGGGTCAATGTGGACCTTAAGGCCTTCACCCCTTAATTTAACCAGGGCAGCTTATATATTGGGGCTTTGTTTATGGCTTCTGTTGATAATAGGTTGCTGCTGTTAAAAAAGAAGAAAAGGTGTGGACAGGTATTTAAGGTCAGTTTAAGCTTTGAACTGCTAAGAGTTGATAGACATTCCTTGGGCCTGTCCATCAGCTCAGACTCCCTGGGTTCTTGCCCCATCCTGATAAGTAGCAGGGGAGGAAGGTCTTCATCATTAAATAAGCTAGCAAGGGAGGAAGAGAGTGGAGTCTGAACTTCTTCATCACATGCCACTACAGGTAGCACAGGACTGGGCTGGGGGATCCCTGGGGTGGGGCTGGAAGCCTTCCTCCAGACACTAGCTTAGTTATCAGAGACGTGCTTTCCCTGAGGCTGTGTGGGATAGTTACAGACAACAGGGTCTGAGCCTGGGCTTTGTTACAAATGTGCTCTAGGACATCAAGGACATTTTGTTGTCTCTGTAGTTTTCGTTTTTGTCATATGATTTGTAATAATTTCATTTAATGCATCTTTTCTCCTCATAGATTATAAGCACCATGAGGACAGGGACCCTGGAAGTGCCCACAGTTAGGTGCTGGAATTAGATCCCTAGGGCTGCCATAACAAAGTGCCACACAGAATGGTGATGTAAAACAGCAGAAATTCATTGTCTAACAATTCTGGAGGCTAGAAGGACTAAATCAAGGTGTCGGCAGCACCATGCTCCCTCGGTTCCTGTAAGCGAGAATCCTTCCTTGCCTCCGCTTAGTCTCTGGTGTTCGCCAGCAATGCCTGGTGCTCCTGGGCTCACAGATTCTTCAATTCCATCTCTGCCTCCTTTGTCTTTACGTGGCCTTCTCCCCCCTCATGGTCTGTGTCTTCCCCTCTTCTTATAGGATCACCAGTCATATTGGATTAGGGACCCACCCTACTCCAATATGGACTCAATTAACTAATTTCATCTGCAAGACCTTATATCATAAGGTTACATTTGAGGTACTGGGGGTTAGGACTTCAATATGTCTTTTTAGAGGACACAAGTCAATCCTGAACCGTGGTCACAGGTAGTTTTTGAGTGACTCATGTAAAAGGAAGGGGTTCTAGCTTTCATGTTCTAACCCTCCAGAAGAACAGCTGGACTCCACCAAGTATGAAGAAGGCTTGGGAGTTTTGTTTCTGGATGAGCAGTTGGTGAGTGTCAGGTTGAGCAGAAAGCAAACACTGAAGAAGAAACCGGGAGCTTTCCTGTTCTCACCAAGGTCAAAGAAGAGGAAGGAGCCCAGATGCAGCCCCTGATCATATCATTCTTCTGGGGCAAGTAGGAGAGGGCCAGGTTTGGGGTCCAGACAGGAGCAAGTTCTGGGGACTCCAGACACTGATCCCTACCCTCCCACCATGTTGGAGGTCACGTTCAAGGTTGGGTAGAAAAAATTGGAAAGATGAGAATAGACCTCCAGAGAATGAGGCATGGCATCCATCTGCCTGCTGTCTCCCTGGGGTCCTGAGGCCCGGGAGATGAAAGGCTCCGTTGCCTATTATGCATCAGGGGTTGGGAGGAATTGTGCTTCTTGAAGTAAACAGCATCTGTTGCTGAGTTCATGTGAGGACTGTGACTCATCCCAGGGAAGGAGGTTAAGAACACTTGGCTTACCAAGAAACTAGGAAAACCCACCACAAAGATCTCCCCTGGTTCACTTCTCCAAAACGTACACCATCCCAGCCCTAAAGAGCAGAAGCATAGACAGGTTAGAGTGGTATGGTTGGAAGTGGTGCAGTGAATTCCAGACGGCTCAACAAATCTGCCCCTGTCTCTGTTATGAAGGTGCTGGGTGGCCTTGGGTGGGCTGCTAACCCTTTCTGATGCAATATGTGTCAAGTGAAAAGACTAAAGCTTATTCTTCCTCCACCTTCCAGGAAGCTAATTAATAATGGCCTGGCAGAAAAAAAAGAAAGCTTCCCTACCCACACCCATGTTCCCTCACTCTTCTACTGTCAGCCTTAGCTTTTCCTCAGGGGAGTGGGGCTGACAGATGGTGGAAAGAAGCAGGGAGCAAGGGGGGCTCAGTCTATTTTTGGTTCCTGCTTGAGAGTTGTTCAAGGAAATTCAGGAAGAGGCACTCTTTGTTCTACTTTCTACCTGTTCTATCCTGCACACAACTGCCAGGGCAAACTTTTCCAAGGGGTAGAAATACAGCTACACACACCTACGCACTCAACATTTTCTATCAAAAAGTGTGTGTTGGATTTAACTTTCCTTTATTATTTCAAGGATATTATTTCTTTAGCATTCAAGAGCCTTTTAACTTTTGCCTTTTGGATTCTTCTCTCATGCCCCTGGTCTCCCTCTTCATGGGACCTTCCCTGGAATGGAAAGAGCTGAACAAGCAAACAGGTGATTAAAATGTCAGTAAATCACCTTCCTGTTCATGACCTGGAAGTTGCTCCCTCCAGGAAGCCTTGCCTGATTTATCCCTAACTTAACCTGGAGCTCCCATAGCTCTGTTTTTGCCCTCTCTGCTACCGATCTCATTCCAGGCTAATTGCCAATTTATAACCTCCACTGGCCAACTGTGAGCTCTATAATCTCAGGGCCACATCCATCTTTATTCACTTTATGGCCCTAGCACGGATATTCTGTCTGCCACATGATGGATTCAAAATAAATGGAAGCTGTTCTTAGAACCTTCCTGAGAGCTGCATGATCTGCTGCTTCTCTTTCTGAACAAGCTTCACTCTTCCAAATCCATACACCTGAAAAACAACTGTAACCTCACAAAGGAATGTCCATCCTATCCCACCTAGACTTTTCTTTTGCTCATACTAACTCCTTCAGTAGTCACAGTCTTCCAGGTAAAAAGTCTAATGCTTTCTTTCAAAGAAATAGTGAAAATGATAATAAAAATACTGCCTTCAGTCATTTTCACAGTACTTCACGTTTTGCAAAGCAGTTCCTCATCTATTCTCTCATTTAAGCAACCAACCTGGTTTCAAGGCAGAACCAGCTACCCCTCCGAGGGATTGGTACTGCTTGGTCCAAGCTCCACGCATGTTCCAACTCAATTGTCTTACCTTTGAGAGCCTCCTTCCCTGGGCACACGCATCCCCACCCCTGCATACCTTGATGTTGCTCCATTAAATATTTATGCCAGGATTCATTATTTGTCCATTAAATATTTATCAGCTGCGAGCCCATATGAGACAATATGTATTTCCTTCTCCAGGAATAGTCTGATAATTAAATCTGAAATCCATGAGTTTCTAGGCAGCCTATATTTTTTCTCCGTCCCATTCCCAGAAGTCTGGCCCTGTCCTTCACAATCCCTTCTTTTACTACCTGCCCTTACTGTTCTTTCTGACAGATAATTCCTGCCACCTGTGGATCTGTCTCCACCAAAGCTAGATTGTTTTTCTTCCCCAAAGCAGAGTTCAGGAACAGGCAGGCAGCCTGAGGTGCAACCCTTGGCAACTCCTGGCGTGAGCTCCCTCTTTAAGTGAGTTTTATGGTCTGGACACAGGAAAGACAGATTCTAAAGGCAGGAAGGGATTCTTTTGGGGAGGGGAATAAAAGTAAAACGTTGACTCTCTCGAAGATGGGCTCTGCAGAGGAAACATGATTTCCCTTGAGGGAAGTCTCCTGCAGGGAGCAGGATGGGTCTGAAACCGTCATTTCATTTTGAGAGAAATGGGAATCAATCTTCATGTCACCTCCTTTCCCAAGTGTTGCTTCCATCAGACAGCCTTTCTGGGATACATGGGGAGAGGACACCTGGACAGACTCCTTTGCTGGGTGTACAAGAAAAGCTCTGTGGGAAAGGAAGTGCATCAGGACAGGGAGGCAGGATAATGTGGGCACTCAGAGGACAGATCCAGGATCAAAGATGCTGGGCTTGAGACCTGATTTGCCCCTATAGTCATTCTGAGAATTTTCTATTCTACTGCTGTTCCCCAAACTAAAGATTGGTTGCTTACTGTGAAATTAGAATGATCAATGATTTTACTAACTGTTGTAATTTTCTTGAGCTTCCATTCTATCCAGGGAATTATAAAGAAGAAACAGAGGTTAACCAAAACAGGCTGACATACCAATAATCCTTTGTGGTGCTGATAAAAACCCCTGCCCTAGCTTGGAACGAAGAACTGGAACGAAGAGTTCAAGCTGACAACAGCAAAGTCTGCTGATCTTCACCAAATGGCCACAATCTCACATCAACATCCTGCTTGCTCATTAACAAACTGGCCCTCAAGGACACCCTGCCCAAACAGCCCAATAGTCCTGTAGGAACCATAAATCATGTCTCCTTCATCCCTCCCCATTCCCCCCACACTTTTCCCTTTGTTTCAAGCAGCCACTAAGCTGCTCCTCCAGCTCACCCTTCAAGCAGAAACTTCTTCATGCTGCCCCTGCATTAATGCAATTTTAGTGCAATAAACTTGCTCTGCACCCCCTTTTTAAGTCTGTTTATTTTATTTTCAGCTCTGATAATCAGGTCACCGACATTATCTCATGGAATCTTCACAGTGAGGCAGAGGTGATGATCAGCCCCATTTTATAGATGATGAAACAGATGCTCAGACTCATCCTGTTCAAGCTCTAGCAGCTTGTCAGTAGCAGAGCTGGGATTTGAACTAAGCACGCATTGCGGAGCACCTGTGTCAAACAAGCTCTGAACCTGTGTTTGCTGATCCATAAATGGGATAATCAGAGCCACCTTGTGGTTGTGAGGATTAAATTAGATAGGTACTTTCCATAGTTCACAGCATGGCTGAGGCAGAGTTCCCAATAAATGGTAGCCTGTACTAGTAATAATAATAATAACCAAATACGCTTTAATTGAATGGGTGGTTCTTGATGGCGTAGGTTGCCTGCCTTTGGACGTGTTCAGGGAGGGTCCAGGCTAGACTGTCACAGTGATTGACGGGAGTGTGGTAAACCAGAGGGCCTTTAGGTACTCTTAGGTGCATGGATCTTTGACTCTGATTTGAAGGACGGCAGTGGCCAGAGTCCTCTTCTCTTCCTTTCTCCCACCTAGGCTTCCCTAGGCACTCAGGTTGCCCTTTCCTGGCTCTGGCTCTGCCCCAGTTTAGTATTCCATACCCAAGGATCCAGCTCCTCCCCTGATCCCACTCCCAACAAAGCAAAGTCCTCTTGGACAGACGTGGATGCTGGACCCTGAAACCCATCTGATTTTGGAGTAACTGTTATAAAGATATCAATGAGGTAACACAATCCCTTCCAGGTAATATATTGGGTTTTTAACTAGGATCCTCAAACATAAAGGAAATATTCGGGGAGAGGAGATATTTTGTTTTTTTAAATCACGTGTGGACATTTGTCCTATTCCATGTATGTGAAATTTCAATTTATTCAACAAAATATATAGAGTGCCTACAATGTGCAGGGCATTGTGCTGAGCGTGGGGGATACAAAAGCCCTTTATGGGCTTACAGTCTAAAGAGAAAGAAAATACTCATAAAATCATGGAACCTGAGGCAATAATACTCACGTGGCTACCGTGGCCTGAGCACCCACTGTAAGTAAGACTCAGCAGAGATCCCTCTCATTCTTACAACAGCAAAAGTTGTTGTAAATGGTGGCTCTTATTACTCTTACCTTGCCAAAGAGAAAACCCAGCTTCCTCCAATACCTGTGTTAAAAGCAAAATTCTTATGCATGTGATATTTAACTTTTTAAAAAGGGAAACAGCTCTTTTTGTTAATCTGGTTAATAAATCAACTCTCACTTTGGTATGTGCTAATCTGTCAGGCACGTGGCGGGGGTTAAATGAGATGTGTATGTAAATCTCCTGGCATTATTAGCATGTTCTCAAAAATATCAGTTCCATTCAACCCAGCCAACTCCTCTACCCTCCTACCCTGAAATTGGTATTCTCTCCTAAATATTTCCAATTACTGGTTGCCCTGCAGTTGGAGCAACTTCAGTAACTGAGAATTTCCATAATAGTGGATAAGTGGGGTCCTTGGACCAGTAGGATCAACAGCATGAGGAGCTTATTAAACATACAATTTCTTGGGCCTCACTCTAGACCTACTGAATCAGAAATCTGGAGGTGGCGCCCAGCAGAATGTGTTTTAATAAGCCCTCTAGCTTATTGCTTAATAGATACAGGGATTCTGTTTGGTATGATGAAAAGTTTTGGTAATGCATGGTGGTGATGGTAGCACAACATTGTGAATGTAAATAATCCCACTGAGTTGTACACTTAAAAATGGCTAAAATGGCATCAGCATATACAAGTTTGATAACCACTCGTCTACATTATAAGGTGCCCGTTCCTTCGTAAAATGTACCCTTATTATCCCCTTGCCTCATCGAGACCACCTCGACCCTCTAACAAATCAGGCCCAGCGCACCCTGCAGAAAGCTGGCTGAAGGCTCCCGGGGGGTGAAGGCTGCTTCTCCTTGATTACACCCATGAAGAGAGCTATTCGTGGGGTTCAGAACTACTGGTCAACTCTTTCTTCTCCATCCTGAAGTCTGTCAAGAAGCTGTTCATCACTCAGTCCCATTTGTTTTCATTTGCTTCTTTGGCTGGAACAGTATGAGCTGTGATTTTAATACCATTTGCTTAGTCCAGGGGAGGGAGGATAGAGAAGAGGGCACAGTTGGAGTCTGTTTCTATTCAGCCAGATTTGTGTAACTCCTCAGACTGCTGAACATTCTTCAGTCATATTTCAGCACAAGCAGCCATCTCATCACATGCAGACATCTAAAGCCTGTGTTGATTACCACTGTACCCCAAGCCTCTACTAGAGGCCAGGCACGTAGTAGGTGCTCAGTAAGTAGTTTTGAATGAATTATACTTTTAAACTCTTATCTTAAAGAAGAGATCAGTGGCACATCAAGAAGCTGCTAAAATTGTTCTTAAGAACAAAGAAATTCATCACTATTAGCTTACCCCTTAAAACAAGTCAGCTACTTTTAAAAAATTCCGCAGATGTCTATCACCCAAATAAAATACCAATGCCTGAACAGAAATGTCAACATAGAATATAATTTGTGAAATGTTGATTTATATAACTTATGATACTTTCATTACGATAAGGTAGAATTTTATCAGTACTAAACATTTAGGAAAGAATTAAAGATTTCATTACCGTAAAAAATGTTTCCTTAGGTTCTCTAAGAGCATTACAGTTTAGGAGGTATAATCTGTCATACTTCAGAAAGGGGAAAGAAGTGGTATGAACAAATTGGAACTTTTCTAGCTTGAAAAATAAAAGAAAGCATCCCCACCATACATTAACACTTTTAAAAGAGAGAGAGATGTTTGCTGTGATTGATTTTGTTGAGCAATATAGAAACCATGTGCATTGGAACCTCCAACTGTGATACCACAGAGCCCTTCCAGACAGTGAAATGCTGAGATTCTTGGGACCTACTACAGGAAGCACTCATGAGGTGGTTGAGGCTGACACAAGAAGGCAGATGGGCTCCAGTGTGAGTCAATGTAAGGAAATGAAATTAGAGGAAATATTCCAAGGATCACTCTTTATAGGGGCTTAGCAGACAGCACTGTACCAAGTGTGCTCTGGGGAGCACCTCATTAACCTTGAGATGATCTGGAGCCAAAGGTTTTCGAGCTGGCTGGATTTGGGGGACTCTGCCCCTGTTGGATGGCCACCATGTGCATAAGAACATTAATTAGCACTTACGAGAAGTCCTGCAGTAGAGTTTTGTTTACCTACTGATTTAAAATGTAATTAATCAGAGAAAGGTTTTACTTATTCATCGTCTATTAACACTGCAGAACTAGTAATCCACCAAACATACTTTGGGAGACAAGCTTCTTTCTGGAGACTTTGATCCTAGTTAATGTCCTTGGGAAATACCACCTGTACTTGGAAGAGTGGTGGAATTGCACATGCACCTGTTTATATTCTTCACTGTGCAGAGACCTCAAAGATGTCAGGGCAGAGCATGAATTCTCTTTGTGTTTGGAATTTGAGCATCTGTCTTACAGTGCCTGACACACAGATACTCACTACAACTTGATGAGTTGGTGAGTGTTGGTCATAAGATAGAGACCATGAGGTTTTCCTTTACATAGGAGCTGGATGTGTCTCCAGAGCTCTGGCTGCTGCTCCTCAAAATGAGAGTAAGATAGTTATTTTCATATTAAAGGTTACTAGGAGCTGGCAGAGAGCAGAATGGGGAGTTATTGCTTAATAGATAGAGGGATTCTGTTTGGGATGATGAAAAGTTTTGGTAATGGATGGTGGTGATGGTAGCACAACATTGTGAATGTAAATAATGCCACTGAGTTGTACACTTAAAAATGGCTAAAATGGCAAATGTTGTTATGTATATTTCTACAACAAAAACTTTATAAAATGGCAGGAAGAAAGGAGGGCATTAACTACATCTTCTGTAGGGAGAATAACACTTTGTTTCAGAAAGATGAAGATTGGCAGGAAATAATGATTAATGAATTTGGTAAACATTGATCACCTGCTCTCTGCAAAGTAGGATGATGGTTATCTAGATAAACAATTTGATTCCCCAGTTCTCTATCTTGTGTGCTACACAGATTCTGTAAGATTGTCAAGGTGTACAGAGATTCATGCTCCAAATCTTGTATGCTAGTATTTGCATAAATCTGCCCAAAACCAAAGTTTTGATTTAGTAAAATAAATTTTAACTGCCACAATATTTAAAAAAACATATTGGCTATATTTCTCCAGTAAGTAAAGTTGGAAGAATAGAGGTTTACTATGAGAAATTCATAGCAGATGATGAGAAGGATTTGGAGGAAGAGTTCTGTTTTCAGGCCATATTAGAGAGGACTAGCATCTTGTACTTTCTTTGTTGCCCCATCAGGAAAAGAATTCTAGAATGAAGAAAACATGAAATAAGGCTTATGTTCCTCCCATTATTTGTTTAAAAACAGAGGAAATTATCATTCCATGCCCTCATGAAAAGTGGAAAGCCTTTAAGACCCTTGCCTTAATTTCCAGATTCATCTCCCTCTCATTTTTCCAGGCCTTTCTGATTACCTTGCATCCCAGACCCATTGAGCTAATTCCACTTTCATTATATGGACTCTCTTCTTTACTTTGGCTCATGGTGCATGCTTTGCCTGTGAAGTCCAACTGGTGAACTCCCCCTAAGTCTTCAAGTCTTGGCTCAAGTATCTCTTGCCCCTGTGAAGCTCTACTTATTTTGTGAGACTCACTATCCTCCGGCCATAGGGGTCTTTCTCTATCCTGTCCTACACAGCTCTTTGTACACACCTCCATTCAGGGTTTACCCGCAGCATGGTCCAGTCAGAATGCTCACCAACTATGGACTTGGGATAAGGTCAATGAGGTCTCTGCTGGACCCTGAAGTTTGAGAAGGAAGGGGCCATGGTTGGCAGGGCAGGGAGGTGAGACTGGAGCCACACAGAGGCTCAGGAAATCAGGTATCTACAAATGGGTTCAGAGCACTTCAATATTTTATCAACCTGTGTGATTATACTGGTGCCCATCAGCTAAATATCAGCTCTTCCTCTATTGTTTCTTGTCACATCTATTTGGAGTCATTTACTTACCTGCCTTCCCCATTAGATTGAGAATTTTTCCAGGGCATAGACCTTGGGTCTTGTTTATCTTTGTGTCTCCAGAGTCTAGCATGGTGCCTGGCATAGAGCAGGCCTATCGATCTCTAGAAAGAAATTACAGGCTCTCTCCAATGAATCAAGATGAAAGTATTGCCTTTCATCTCCATAGAGGAGGGGCTCTGAACCTGACAGATTCTATGTGAACTCACAGACTGGGACATTTTCATTTTTGTGTGTTTGTTTTTGTGTTTTTTTGTGTGTGTGCTTTTTGAGTGGACTTTTTTCCACTGTGATTTTAAAAATGACTAATTATGATTGTAGTCCATTGTTTCATCTCTCCCTTCCTAGAATGCTTCTGGCCATTCCCACAGTCATGGCAGGGGTGGGCTGGATCAGCTTTTCCTCAACATTTTTTGTAAAGATTCAAGGACTGACTTTGACTATTACAGGTAATGAAATAGAGTGGGCCTCAAAGTCTGCTTAGGTCTAAAACTATTTAGGACTAACCAGATCAGTTAAAAAGAAATGATTGGGCCCAGTTTACTAGAGGTTTCAAAACTGGGGTTTTGGGCTAAAGCCAGAGCGAGCATTGGTGTAGCTTTGCTTCACATTTTGTCAGGCACTTTGTGATGAGGGATTTGGGGCAGTATCTGCAGGTTCCCGAGTTTCTTGGTCATGATTCCAGTTTAACAGTACCTTAATAAAACCCACGTCTCACCACAATTTCTGACACAGGAACAAAAGAGGGAAGGAAGGAAGGAAAGAGGGAAGGAAGGAAGGAAAGAGGGAAGGAAGGGAGGGAAGATGGAAGGAAAGAGAGAAAATAGGGAGGGAGAGAAGAAGGAAAGAAGGGAAGGAGGAAGGCAAAGAAAAGAAGAAAGCCACCTGTCAGTCATCAGTAAGTTAGTGAATAGACTGAAACGGCGGGGAGGGAGGCAGGGAGGAGGTGTGGGGCGTTGAGAGTGTTCTCACAGCTGCTAAGCCAGGTCTGATGATTTTGGAAAACAATGAAATCTGCAGTAGGGGAAAAATAAATCCTTTTTTTCTCTGAGAGTCAGAGCATTGGTATTCCTCACAGAATCTGGGAGCTTTAAGTTCTGTTACAGGGTAGTGTTTCTTTCACAAATAATACTTTCAACATCATAGCCCTTAGCTAACATCGACTGATTCAGATATCTCATTTTCAGATTGGCCTTCCATCCCCTCCCATGCAGAGCTAAATGTAGGGCTATTGTAAGGACGTTGCAAAGCAAATCTGGCCCTGTGGCATCTGGCTGAGCTGTTTGCTTTGCAGGGGTGGCTATAGGGCAAGGACATGCTCCACTTCCCTAGAGCTTCCAATGGGCAGGAATCACTTGTTGAGTCATTGCAATGGAGCAAAGGGAGAGGGAATCCAGGGGTGGAACACTGCACAGAGGGGAAAGCTGGAAGCTGGGTTTGTACTTAAAGGGTTTAAAGTTTAGCAGGAAAAGTAGCCAGACACACACATAATTCAATATAGGAAGAGATGAGTCATATTATAAATCCAAATACTGAAATAGGGGAATTCAGAGAAGGGAAGGGGGCATCCAAGATTTTTGGAGGGAGGGAGTTGAAACCGAGGAAGGGCTTCACAGGAGAGGAAGCATTTTGAATGGATTTAGAAGAGTAAGAGGGATTATAGTAGGTGACAACTGGTGACAAGGGCATTCCAGGCAGAGGGAACAGGTGCGCTGGCGCATGGAGTTTGGAAAGTATAAAATGTTTTAAAAATTCATAATGATGATCATTTGATTGGAACATGGCATACAGGTTGAAGAGCAGAGCTATTCCAAAGGACTTTTGTTTAGAAGAGTGATAAGAACTGTGCATGGGAAGATTTTTTTTGGTCTAATTAGTGTATGCATCTAGAAACATGCAAGTTGGATTTAAGGGAATCATGAAGAGATTCAGAATATATAACAACACGGAACAACAGGAAAGTGGAATATTGAGAGAAATGGTGGGTAGCTGTAGAGTATCAGAAAGAGCAGTGGTTTTAGAAGGTTCATGTTTAAAGCCAAGCTCACTATAACTTCTTGACATTCAGTTTTCTAATTAATAAAATAAAGATTTACAAAACATTCCTCAGGGTTATTTGGAGAATTTTGAAAAATGGTTAGTGTATGTTGAAGGATGATACCTGGGACATAACTAATAAGGTTTTGCTTAATCCCAGTCTAAATATCAGAGGTTGAAAGCTTATACATCAAGGATGTCAGCATTAGTTAAGAGACACACAGAACTGGTTACCGCCCAGTGCACTCCATCTATTCTCTGTAAGCTAATTGAAAACAAATTGGGTGTTGAGTTTGGTTCCTCAGAGACTCAAGGCACTCCATGCGGAGGCCACCTGAAGAAAAACAGGGTTCTTAGAAGCAAATAAAGTAATGAGGGGGAGGCCTGGAAAATCCCCTCCCTCTGACTGCACCACCAAGACTGAGCAGAAACACTCTTCTGAGAAATAACCAAACTTAGACAGACACCCAAGTGTCTCAGGGATTCACAATTAACACTCTCTAGAGCCCTTTTAGTATTATTCAAAATGTCTTTGACTGGATGACTCCATTTGATTCCTTTTTCAGGTCCAGACGTGAGACCTTTTCACTCTCAACCAACAAAGACCCAAATGCGTCTTTCTCTAATTGGCGTAATCAGGCTTTTGGCTGCTGCTTTATGACAAGTAAATGAATTTGCCCTTTTGGTGACAAGCCCTTCAGAGAATGATCCAAAGACTTGTGTAACAATGCCTCCAAAGTACGAGGTCATTAAAAACAGTTGTCCAACTATGAAATTAGTTATTGATTAATATTACAACAGGAGGATCATTATGTTATGAAAGAGAGAGACTGTTATATTCATGCCATGGCCACATTTTGCTGAGAGCTCTAAAACCGAAAGGTATAGAATTATTGTTACTTGACAAGAAGAGTGATAATTTACATACTCGCATACATTTTGGAGGAATTATGGTCATCTCCAAGACTGATCGTCTGTAGTCTTAGAGGCGTGTGGGTGGGTGTGCATGTTTGTGTATGCATGTGTTAAATATCTAGTCCCATTCTGCCTTACCCAAGTTAGGTCTTGGTATTTCTTTTAGCATCAACTTGTTTTAGAACTGGAGTTTCTCCATCATTCTCTGCATCAACACAAAATAGTATCTCTGCCTCTGGTATGTTGTGAAATGTTCTCTGGAGCAAAGTTCTAATTTTCAGTAATAGGATTTGTTGTGACAAATGGGGCTCTTATGGATTTCCAGGAGAGTACTGAGAAGGAAGTGATGGCCTGCCTGGTGAGATAAGGGAAGCTTTCCCCAAGGTGGTAACTGATGTGTTGGACTTTGACAACAAGTAGAAGTCTGCCCAGGAAAGAGAACCAAAGGGCATTTTAAGTAAAGGAAATAGCATTAATTCATTCAACAGATAGCTGCAATAACATTAGAGTGTTAGAATAGATAAAGAACAAGAGCCACGGGGGCATTCAATCAGAGGACTTAACCCACTCCTGGTGGTCGGGGAAGCCCTCCCCAAGTAGAAGTATGAGGCAAGAGGTGGTGAGAGGGTGGGATTGCAGAGGGATCAGTGTGTGGTGACCCCACAGTGAGAGGGAAGCTATCTTAGGAAAGTGGAGCATATCATGTAAAGGAAGAGTGAAGCACGATGTGCTGGGAGCAGTCGCTAAATGCTAGAGCATGAAAGGTCTTGCAAGCCATATTGAGGAATTTGGATTTTATCTTAGTAGCAATGAAAAATCATTAAAGAATTTTAATCCAGATAGTGATTCGATTGGATACATGATTAAGAAAAATGCTCTGGTGACTGTAAGGACAATAGGTTAAAGCAGACAAAGAGCAGGGGGACCAGTCAAACTACCCTCTGAGTAATTCTAAGAGGTCAGTGATGATGATCTGGAATAGACGGTGACGGTGGGATGGAAAAAAGAGAAATTTAGGTGGTGGAAGCAACAGAATTTGTGTGCATATGGCACAGAAAAGCCTGCTGTGTATGGAGAATGTCAAATGGCTCATTATGGATTGAACACAGAGTGCATGAGTGTGTGGGGGTGGGGGTAGATGAGTTTGAAAAGGCAAGTTGGAAATCAGACTGTAAAAGGCCTTGAATGTTCCGAAGAGTTTGGCCTTATCATCAGGATTTACGAGCTATGCTCTCTAACTTCCCATGTCTTGGTAACCTAAACTGTTCTAAACATATATTATAGGATTCCAATTTCATTAGCATTTTAACACATTACCACATTTTCACCCTTGAGCGGCCAAGCATGGTTATATTCTCATATTGGAGGGTAAGTCATAATCAGACAATCCAATACTTTCCACTCCATAAGGTTATTTTCTCGACATTTCCCATTGTGTAATCGCCGACTGTCTGCACAGTTCATGTTGAGGTTTCACTTACCCGCACCGGCAATTTCCATATTGTATCACTACACAACAGAACACTCGGCATGGGATTTCAGCGTGTCAGAGATGGAAGTGATCACTGAGAACAATCTAGTCCAATCTCCTCATTTTATGGTTGGGGTTCAGAGAGTTGAAATGATCAGTCCAGGGAAATGCAACGATTTCAGACCCAGATAAGACTCACTCGAGTTTTTCTCCCAGCTGCAATTCCTGGGAAAGACAATATATGCTATGCCCGGCATAGAGCAGCTGTCCACCCCTTGTCTAACTATGGGATCGTGGAATAATTCTGGTTGAATTTTCTTTGGGCAGTTTTTTACCACCCCATTCTGTTGTCCACCTTTCTGCTCCAAGTATTTAGCTTACGAAATGTGTTCCATTCTTATGACAGGGCTGTTTTACATGATTTGTTGAGTCTTTCTGGGGGGAGAATTGGATAGCCATTGAGGAATAATTATAGCTAACAGTTAGTAGGGCACTAAATGTGCCAGACATTAAACTGAGTGCTTTTGGGTGTTATTAACACACATAACTCTTATAACAACCACATGTAGTACTATTATTTAACCCACTTTATAAATGTGGAAACGGTGGCATTGTCAATCGGCCCAACATCCATCGCATTGCAAATAACCAGTGGTGCTAGGATTTGAACTTAGGCAGTTGGACATGGAGCCTTAGCCATTCTTAAACACTGTACTATAGTACTCTTGACCACTGTGCTACAAATCATTCAAACTGAACAAAGCATACAAAACTGAAATACCAGTATCATTTCATCATACATTTGTATTAACATTTGCATTGCCAGGCAATTTGTTGATTTTTGAAGATGACTGGGATATATGTATAATCCCCAATATTTCCATCTTTGGAATAGTTACTTTACCTCTATGAGCCTACAATAATAGAAGATCTTGGTTAGTCAGGGCTGGGATGGCAGTGTCTGGGTCATTTACAAGCCAAGAAGATGAAGGCAAGTCTGCAATGAAAGAGGAAAATGTCGCTGATCTGTGACCTCAGGGAGGCCAGTTGCCCTGATTTCTGATGGCTATTCAGTCTCTGATTCTATTTCTTTGTGAAGTCCAGTCAAACTTCATCTTTTTAGCTTCCATAAGATATTTTAGTAGCCTGCCTCTTTGTTCTAGCAAGATTCACCAACTCATCTAAAACATTCCTGCTTCAGAGAATGGAGCCACATGGGACAAAATTGGCAGCAGGATTCCTATTTGGTGGATTAAGAACGGGACCCATTCTCAGAGAATAGATTTGGGATTGGGACGTTCCTCAAATGTCATGCAGGATACGTAGTGTCTGTCCCACCTCACATAAAAGTGGCGATGGGAAAGAGCTGACATTTAGCTTACTGTCAGCTGCCTCTGGAAGCACGGAGATGGATGATTATCCACAAATAATATTAAAAAGGCAGGCCTCCCTCTTCAGACAATACTCTAACTATGGGAATGTAATTAATAATATTAATCAATAATCCTATATATTTGTATATTATTTTATGTTTTTTCCTCAGACATCATTTACTGTCTCTCACAATCATCCTGCAATGTAGATAGTATTTTTATTTTACACATGAGGAAACCAAGACTTGTAGAGGTAAATTTAACCATTAAAGAAGACACAGAAATGTTGGGAATAATAAATACTATCCTAATAAGCTTCAAATGTCAACGAGTTGTCTTGACAATGCTCTTTCCATTTTGGATATTTGGTTCTTGGGAAATAGTAGCACAGCAAATTTTGGTCTTGCTTTATTTGTAGTATTATATATTATTTTATATTATTATCTCAACTTCTGGTCTCTTTCTATGTAGGGAAATGGAGTTAATAGATTGAAAGTAAATGCTTTATGGAGTCACATTATTCATAGTCTGGCCACAACTGCCAGAATTCCAAGCCTCCCTGGTAATCCATTACCTCCAAATCTCATTTCCCTTAATAGAAAACAATAGCTGACATTGTTTGGGCATTTATTATGTGCCAGGCACTCTCCTTTAGTTCTGTATGTATTTTAAGATGATCTAATCCCCTTATTCCCAAACCACCCTTCCAAATTACTCCCCTGGGTCACCTAATAGTCCTTATCTGTGACCCATTTTCTCCTTTATATCCACAATTTCTTCTTGAAACATTCCTTTCACATTCTTGTCTTACCTGAGACATGTCTGTCTCTTAAGGGTGTTGTATCCTCCACAGGCTTTCCAAGAGAGAATTAATTTTCTCTCATACGTCACATACTTACAGATCAGTAGTTGGAGCATTGGATTCTTTCCATCCATTGCTGCTCCCCTGCACTGGTAAAAACTCTTATTCTTTGAAATACAACAATTGCTTCTCTGCCCCTTATTGTGGTTGTCTACCAACATCCTGGGCCTTCTTCTCCATGCCGTTGTCTATTCTCATTCTTGGCAAGGTCAAAATGTTCACGGCCAACTCATCCACCATTAAACTCACTCCATTTCTTGACCTTCTTACTTCACATGAAATTTTTCTCCACTCTACCCCAGCCTTAGATCCTGACAGCACTTAAAACCATGTCACTTTTACAATCCCCACAGTGCAAACATTCAATCATGGGTCTTCAGGACTTTCGGTTCAATGATCGCACCACTTTAATGCTGCCCATCAGCACCTCCCACCTTTGCTTTCTATCTGGTTCAACTTAGATTCTGTGGGCCTACATTATAATCACCATACTGTAAAACCCCTCCGTGCTGTTGCTTCTCATTACCTCATAGTATTTAAAAAATATCATATCTGGATGAAACTGATCCTATCTTTTCAGTGCCTGAGCACAGGCCAAAGAACAAATCTAACTTAATGGTTAAACCTTAACTGTGCTGCAAACACTGTTTCTCTAGTCAGCTTGTTTCTTCAGACATGAGATAACTATATTTACACCTTTCCTTCTTTGGAATATAGTCACTGTCTACTCCATCACAGTTTCATCAACATTTTATCAATAAAGTAGAAACCAATCATCTAATCTCAAAATCCATCTATTCCTGTACCTGTCTTCTCCCTTCTCCTTCTTGTTATGTCTGAAGAAGTGTTTCTTTTTCTTTTTTTTTTTACACATCAGCAACCAATCTTCCACAGGGGTACTGATTCCATCTCCTCTCACTTCCTCAAGGATTCTGCCCCTTCATCCACTTGGTTGCTGTATCATCTTTCCCTAGAGAGCCATTCCCTCTGTGTACAAATGTCCTTTGTCATCCCCCTTTCTCAGTTAACTTTCCCTTGGATCCCACATCTCTCCCTAGGTACCACCTCACTTACTGTCTGTAACAGTTTAGCATTATTTATGAATTCCAGAAATAGATATTGGATTATGTTTGTAAACTGGTCTGCTCCTCTGGGCATATTAGATTATATTGGATTCCGAGGTTTCTCTTTTACATGATTAAATTATGATTAGGGCTTTGATTGGGTCACGTTAATAGGACGTTGAGTCCCTGCCCCCTTGGTGGGCGGGAACTCACAGAGAAACCGCATGGCAGAGAAGGGAGTTTTGGAGTTTTGAGCTGAAGCCTAGAAAGTAAACACACAACAGAGAGCAGAGCAGCTGAGCCCAGAAGGAAACGAGCCCCAGGAAGAGAGGAACCCAGGAAACCTAAACCCTTGCAGAAGTCGGCAGTCATCTTGCTCCAAGATGTGGCAAAAGACTTTGCTGAGGGAAGTAACTTATGCTTGATGGCCTGATAACAGTAAGCTTCTACCCCAAATAAATACCCTTTATAGAACTTAACATATTTCTGGTATTTTGCATCAGCACTCCTTTGGCTGACTAAGACACTGTCTTACTGTCACAACCAATATCACCTAAAGGTTGTTTACTTGTGGCAACTCTACTTTTTCAACTTTCAAGCACTCCTCAGTCTGCTCCAATATGGATTCTCCCCCATGCTCTTGTCATGGTCAAAAACAATAACCTCAATTCTATCAAATATAAAGGTCACTTTTCTGCCTGTATTTTATTCAATCTCTCAGCAGCTTTTATCAAAGTTGCTCACTTCCTTTCTTCTCAAAATATTCTTAACAATACTTCCTCTACTTCTGGCTGCTCTTTCATGGTCTTCTTTGTATGTTTTTCTTCTTCTACCTGATCTCTAAGTGTTGGAGCTCCCCCCAGAAACCATCCTTTTTTTGTCCTCTATAGACTTTCTTTACATAATACTATCCATTCTTATTGCCTTAAATACCTTTCTATTCCAGGTTCCCATCATCTCTCTCCTGGACTACTGCAATGGCTTCCTCTTTTACGTTTACCTTCACCAATCTCTTCCTCATAAAACAGCCCAAGGAATGCCTTAGATACATAAAGCATATGCAGTCAGTCTTCTCTTTTAAATGCTCCAATGTCTTCCCTTAGTTCTTAGACTGAAGCTCAGCACCTTGCAAGGCTTATGAATTTTGTATAGTCTGGCCCCCATCAACTTATCCAGCATTATCTTGTGTCCCTCTTCTTCTGGTCCAGGACCATGGAGAATGGGTTGGGCCCTGGAATAAATTTATGGCATCTATTTGGCAACAGTGAACTCTTCTGTTATTTCCTTTCACTAAACTTTGTCCATTTTTATCAAAATACTTACAAGTTAGGATTTTAAATTAAACATTTTGTTTATAATGTTCTTGTCTCCCTCTCTCACTAAATTACTTCCATGACTGCAGGGTCTTTGTCTGTTTTAATCACTAATATCTACCAGCAGATGGACAGTAGACACTTTAAATAATCATTCAATGAATGAATTTTGATGGACAATAAATATCAGCTAGCTAGCAGGCTAGCTATATAAGTGGCATATTTTATGTTTAAAGAATCAATGTTTTGCATGTATTTTGGATAACCTCTAAAAGCATTTTGAATTATTTCTAAGTTCTGTGCAGCATAAGTCACTTTAAGTCATACATTCTATTAAAAGGACAAACAGTCTTGTTGATGGTTTAGTATAATCATCACCACTGTCATTGTTGTGGTTGATATGATAGTCATAAGCATTTTATTGAATATATTTACTGAATTCCAAGAATATTGCCACGTACAGTTAAAAAAGTGGGGTGACATATTTCTTGTCTCAAGTATATTTATGGGAGACAGAATAGGGAAACATTGAAAACTAGACAAGTAAATGCAGAAACATGACTCTGTGATCTGGACTTTTAATCAGGTTCCCTTTGATGGAATAAGAATGAGGACAAGTGGAACCAGGTACTTTTACATGCAAATGTTATCTTCATGTACTAAAAGCAGCTCTTTAAAACTAGGAAACAGAAATAAAAGTCTTAGCCTCTTGTCTCAAGGAATTCATATCCTGGAGAAATTATCTCCAGCATTCTTATTATATTAATCTACACTCCAAATGGAGGATGTATTTCTGTTTTTATCCATAACATTGCTGCCAGATTAATAAGATTTTTTCAAGATGTTAATGGATTGATTTCAGCATAATTGTAACTATATTAATGCAGTGCAATTACCTCTTAGTAAAATTTAAATGAAGCTAAATTGAAGAAATTAGAAATATTTGAAATCTTTAGTTGGAAGCCTAGAGGCATTGTAGACTTGTCTATTCTCATATCAGAGCATCCACAGTCAGGCTCTAGGAAGATGGCAAGTACTGTTCTTGCAAGCGAAAGAGTTTCAAATCCTATTAGCACTTTAGAACCTGGTCTTTTCAAAGCAATCATGAGGAGCTAGAATAACCTTGAGCTGCCCAAGGGTTGGACAAATGTGCCCAATCATTCAACACATTTTTGAGTGCCTGAATAAACTTACAGTCCCTACAAGAAATAGATGCCCAGAAGAAAATGCCTAAGAGGCTAATAAGGGAACATAGTTGAGGCTCCAGGGAAATTATGAAAAGACACTTAAAATGCAACATCTTAACAAAGGCCTCTTACTTAGGGGATCAACATAATGTGGTGAAAATTTTCCTGAGTCAGACTCCAGAGGATCAGCTCTACCATTTATGAGTAGTTCAACTTTGGGCAGTCTACTTTGTCTCTTTCTTCAATTTTCTAATGATTTCAGTTCTTCTAAGTTTGCAGTGCAATTATAAAGATCAAATGGATGTGAAAGCACTTTGTCAACTATTAAAATCTTTACATATGTAACCAAAGGGAATGATTGGGAAAGCATTTCAGAATTGTAATTAAATAAAGGGGAGGGAACTGTTAGCATAAAGTTCTTGGGGACAATGTCCAATTAACGACAATTGGCTCAAAAATACCCCCAAAGCCCCTGGACTTATGAATATACTTACACCCTTTCTCTTGGCTACTTAAAAAAGAATGTTGACTATTTTATTGCATATCTATCATGAGCAGCACTCTACGATAGGGGTTATGGGGGTTGGTTGACATTTCATATTCTATTTAAGTTCAGAATCAAATTGCAGAAGAAGGAAAGGTAAACAGATATTTAAATGCTCACATTGTGGTAAATGCTCTTCAGGTTATATCTCAGGTAAATGTTGCAACAAATTAGGGAGAGATTAGTTTTTCCACTTTACAGATGCAAATGAAGTCCAAAGACACTAAGTAAATGTCCAAGAATGGGCTGCTTGAAGTTGAGATTTTAAAAAAAACTAAGTGGTTTTTAAGCTGAGTACTTTTTACTGTTATAGTTTTCCAAAGGGCTGCTGATGCAAAGTACCAGAAATGTGTTGGCTTTTATAACGGATATTTGGAGTAAAAGCTTTTAGTTCCAAGGCTGTGAAAAGTCCAACTCAAGCCACTATAAGTGGTGTTTTCTCACACAAATCAGCTGTCACTTGTTGAAGCAAGATGGCGGGTACCTCCGCCTGGTCTCTGCCTTCCCCTCTGGGCTGTACCACCTCCTGGAGCTCAGCTGAAGGCCACCAGGCCTAGGGCTTATCTGCTACTGGGCCTCTTCTCTCAGGCTCAGCTGCTCCACTTTCTTTCTAATTTCAGCTGCAAACTATCAGACAAATGGCTTATCTCTCCTTGGGGCCTCAGCTCCTTGAGCCTCTCCTCTCTGTTATGTGGCAGGATCAAAAATGGCATAACTCTCTTTTCTGGTGTGTCTCTGTTTTTTTGTCAGACTCGGCAAAAGGGCAGAGACTCAACCTGAGTCACCCCTCACGGAGGTAGTCCAATTGAAAAAAGGTCTCATACCTACAAGAGACGACCAGCCAACAAACATAATCTTTCTCTTTCTGTGATTTGTGAAATAATTTCAGACTGCCACAGTGCCTTTTTGTTAAGTTTAAAAAAAAGTCACAACCAAAAATACTTTAAAAAATAGTATTAACTGTCAAATCAGTGAGTTCTTTGTCTCTCTTGCTCCTGCTCTAGCCCCTTGCATGGCTTCCTTCCAGGTCTCTGCTCAAATGTCACATTCTCACACAGATCTTCCTACCCACCCTGACTAATGGCAGGTCCACCCCCATCCACTCATTAACATGTTCTTATATCACTGCATTATTAAAGCTGTAACATCAATCAGTTGCCTCAATTATCTTGTTTAATTTATCCCTTTATCAGGAAAGAAGTATAGCATAATGGTTAAGAGTACAGAATTTAGACCAGTGCTGTCCAACAGAAATATAATGCAATTTAAAATTTCCAAGTAGCTGCATTTTTAAATAAGATAAAAAGAAATAAGTAAAGTTAATTTTAATAATGCATTTTATTTAACCCAATATATACAAAAATATCATTTCAACAAGTAATCAATATATATAAACATATTTAATAAGATTTTACATTCTTTTCCTTGCACTAAGACTTCAAAATTTTGTGTGATTTTACACTCACAGCACAAGTCAGTTTGGATGAACCACATGTCAAATGCTCAGTAGCCATATGTGGCCAGTGGATATCATACTGAAAGAGTGCAGCTATAGAGTAAGGCTGCCTGGTTTCATCACAGTTCTGCTGCTCATTAATTGTTTATCCCAGAACTTAAGCTCCATGAGAAAAGGGACCTTAGCTGCTTTATACATGTTTGTTACCCCAACACCAAGGACAGCCACTAACATGTACTAGAAGACACTTATTCCTGGATGCTCATGGTGAATATCCTGGAACAATTAAGCATCGAGCCCAACCTTGAGGTGTGAATTGGTTATAAACGTGCAAAGAAGATTGAGAAAGACAGATCTAGGAAGTGCAAGGGGCATGGGCTACATGATTCATGATAATTTGCCTAGTTCTTAGACAGCTAATAATACACAGAACCATCTTTTGTATGAAGAGGTATAAAGGAAGAACTCTCACTAGAGTGACCGTCTACAGTTGGTGCTGCAAAATTTGCTGAGGGTTGTGATTCTGATCATGGAATTTGGAATCAGACAGGCCTTGGTTTGAATCCCAGTTCGAACTGTGTGATCTTAGTGGGCAAGTTATTCAACCTATCCATGCCTGAGTTTTCTTTTATGCAAAAAAGGGGCCCATTAATCCTTAAACATTTTAGGAATTAAATAAGGTATATATGCAAAGCATTCAGTATATAGTATGCATTCATAAATGCTAAACAGTGTTGTTGCTTCAATATCTTCTGTTATTATTATTATTATTGATATTACTTTGTAGATGTAAAGGTAGTTTGAAGCCTTGAATGCCAAGACTACATGCTCTACAGCCTTTGAATTCATGTTTCTAAAAGTGCTAATATTTCCCTATTGCTTCCTGTTTAACCTTTCAACAATGCCTCCTAACCTAAGATATGAATCCCAAAGCTCTTCCTGATGTGCTTAAGATACTCTAGATCTTGGACCTCCCCAATATCACCCCCACATCTTTACATTAATCTAGCCATACTGATCCATTTAGAATTCTCCAAATGCTCTATATTATTTCATGCAACTCTGCTTTTGAATATATCATTTCTATGCTCTTACCATTCACTCATCTGTGTGGAAAACTCCTGTTTTCACTCCAAATTCCATCTCAAGTTTCCTATCCCCGAGAGAAGACAGGAATATTGTATCACATTTCCAATAGAACATTTTATAATGCATTTCCTTGTTTGCATGTGAATTTCCACCACTAAATTGCCGTGTATTTGACAGAATGAGCCAAATTCTACTCATGTTGTATCCCTAGTATGCAACACAAAGTTGCTCAATAAATATTTGTTAAATAATGAATGTTTATACTATAAGCAATAGAGAACTATTGAAGACTTCTGGGCTACCATGGTTTTTGATAATATGTGGACTACTACATTGCAATCCCTATTTGCATAGGATTGAACTGATTATCTGGGAACTCCATCTTCTCTGGCACAAATGCTGTCAGTGTGTCACATATCAGGAAAAGATTAAAACACAACCCAGCTTTCCCATACTCATCTTCCTCAGCAAACCTTACTGCTCCTGCCTTATAAGGTGGGATATCCTAATTGTGTTTAAATCTCCTATCTACTGTTGGCCATAGATGTACTAACAAATGGAAGTTTCTCTGGGGGGGGGGAGGGGAGGAGGGAGAAAGTTTTACCTCTTATAGCAGGAAAATAGTTTGAGGCTGTGTTTTAATTAAAATGAATATCTGCGCTATCTTAATGTTATTGCCAGTTAAGTGTAGCAGGGTGATTTAGAGTTCTATAACACAATTATACTCTGGTAATGAAGCTCTGCAGAATTATCCTCGAAATTTAGAATGCAGAAGGGAGCAGTAGCTCTCATTTGTAACCATGTTACAGCCTTTTATTGTTACAGTATTTTCTGTTTTCTTCAAAGATTAACTCAATCGTATTTAAGTCTCTGGCTACATTACAGAAAAAGGAAAATGGGCAATGGGAACTGTTTTACTGTCCCTTCAACCTGTCTTAATGCTCTACCCTGAGGACAAAATAGGAGGGAAATGCACTGTGGCGTTGCCATTCTATTGTTCTTGCACTAGTCCTCCTAACTAAGGCCCCCTTATGCTGATCCTTGGTTCCTGGCTGATTGTCTCTGGGGATTGCAGGACGGTGGGCAGAGTTGAGAATCAGGGGTAGCTACATTCCAAGAGGAAGGAAAGAAAACGCAGGCGTAGCGCTGTCCTTGGTCCTGCATCCGCCTGTGCCATTTGGAGCCGGGCGATTGCTGCTCTGGCGGTGAAGGAGTTTCAGCCGTGGTTAAAAGTGTGAACGCTGAGGTCAGATTCTGAACGCATCGTATACTAGCTGTGGGACCTTGGACAAGCCATTTAACCTTTCCAGGTCTCAGTTTATTCATCCATAGCATACGGTAATAGAAAATATGCCACCATGTTTAATTGCTGTGAGAGTTAACGGAGACAGCGTATACATGAAAATTAGAACAATGACTGGCACGTGATCAATAAATAGTAGGTATTTCAGTTCCCAGGAAACTTCTCACTCTCTAGAAACTAGTTTGGAACTCTGTGTCCCCAGGTAGCATCATCTGAATTTTGGGCAGAGATCAAATCATATTCCTTTGAAAAGCTCAAAAATGGGTTTTGATTCAATTTAACCAATATATAACACCTATCATGTGTATGTCCTTGTACTAGGCATTTCAAGTGATACAGAGTAATACAGAGGCGGAGTGTATCTCTGTCTTCTGTTGGCTCTATCTTCAATGATCTTACAGCACAGTGAGGAAATACAGGCAGGCAGAGTAAAATATTCCAAATAATCGAATACCATAGTGAATGGTAACGCAAAGTAAGGAATCATTTACTTTGATTTGGAGGGATTTTAATGATGGAGTAATGTTTGAACTGAGTTTGAAGGACAAAGAACATTTCATAGACAAATAATATTGGTAGGGAATTCTATGTTGAGAGATAATCTCGATCAAGTTCAGATGCAACAAAGTACAGGGAATAATTAGAGAATCAGAGAAATCTACTGTGGTTGTAGCATAGAGTATTTGAGGAGGATGTGGGGAAGAGTTGGAACATGGATAAGTTCACAGAGGTCAAGGCATATCATTTTCCTTTATGAAAGGCAGTTGGAGGAGTTTGATCCTAACTCTCTAGGAAGGTGAATGTCTCTGAGGTGAGATTGCTTTGCAGAGGAGAAAACTGATGCTTATAAAGGTTAAATCATGGTCTAATATTAACCCAGCTAGTAAGGACTATCATTCAGAACAAGGTCCGATTCCAGACCTTTTAGGTACAATTCTGTGCTACTATAAATAGAACCAAGTAGCCAGCAGATCATTAGAGTGGCAATGGTATCACTTTGTCAGCTACTTTCAAGAGCCAAGAAATTTGAGTTTTATGATCAGATGACATCAGCTGGCTATGTGACTTTTCAAGTCACATGACTTCCCTAGTACCTTATTCCCCCTAACAGCTAAATGAGATGGACTGGTCTAAAACTTTTCATGTCTATATTGTACTTGGCTGTTTGGCTGTTCTTTCTTATCCATTAACTTACTAGTTTTGATCCCTATAATAAGCCAGGAGAGGGGCATTGTCCCCATTTTACATATGCGAAAACTAAGGCTTGGAAAACTGATTTTCTCAAGCCCAAGCAAGTGGCAAGTTTCAGAGCCAGGAACTGTCAGTGGTCTTCTGTCAACTAGTACATTGCTCTCCCCACCACTGCAAACAGAAGGCCTTTCCAGACTAGAATTTTTGCTACACCTAGCCTACTGTCCCAAGCAATGATTTTTGAAAAACTATGAATCTTAAATTTTCATATTATTTTCTAAAGCTGTGCTGACCCTTTGAAAATCAGCATATTGCATCAATCCTTCAAGCTATCTTTGTATAAGCAAAATAAAGGCACTCTAATGAGTTCATTCAGAATGCTTTTCTCCAATATCTATGCTCTGGGAAGAGAGTTACAGCACTTTTCCTTTTGTGACCCTGAATGGATGGGGTTAACAGTAATGCCCCGAGATATTTATATCACAAATCAACCTTGTGTTCATCCTCCCATCAAATACTATTAAGCCAAGATTCCCAGTGGCTCACAGTGATGTCAGAAGGTATAGTCAAGACACAGTCAAATCCTGAGTTTTATAAACTCAGCCCCAAATACCCAGGACAGTGGCTGAACTGAACATCTCAGCTGGAGGGCTGTCAGCAGCAGTTTTTGTATATTCTGCTTCCTGAGTGGAGGAACAGAATCATTTGTTGGGAGAAATTGCTCTGGGCTCTGAAATGGATACCTTGTAAATAATTCGGGCATTAGTGAATTACAATGAGTGTCTTCCCAGCTTGTCAGGATTCCATCCCTTTGTTTTCAACCTGAAAATCTTTCCTTTTTTGATGAATCAAAGAATTTATCTCTCGTGGGTCTAAGTCAAGTTGACATGTGGAAATGTATGTTAGTATACCCTACTGGGGGCACCTGAAACTCTCCTCACCCACACGAGTGATCCCCTTTCTGGCTACAACTGTATAACCCGACTACCTATGATCAAATCTGATTGGATATGATATGAATACATCCTGGGGAACCTACCAAGAGGTTGGCCTGTGCCTGACAGATTCTTTATCCTGAAAATCACGAATTGGGATATAGACTGTCAATGAACTAAGGATCTGCAGAGTCCTGCCCATTGAGAAGCTTAGACTGCCACTGAGTGGGGAGACCATGATGGTCGAAGAGTGGACCCAGAAAGATGGGCTTCAGGGAGAGAATAATGGAGCAACTAAGGAACAGAAACAGAGATGAGAGACCATGTGGCCTCGAAGGAAAAAAAAAGGGAAAATAGGTGCTCTAATTTATGGTTTTGGTCTTTGTGGAGTCAGATGCATTTCCTGTTCCTTGGTAAAGGGGGGGGATCTCACAGATCTTTCCAATGCTTCCCGTGATTTTATTGATGCCTGTTTGAGAAGTGGACCTCTGCCCTTTGCTGCCTTACTGACCCTGGATGATACAACTTTGAAGTTGTTTTAAGGTCAGAAAAATTAGTTGCTATTAATACGAATGACAGTAGTGGTTTACAGAGGAATGTGACATCTGAGTGGCTATCAACACTCAATTTCTCATCTCTACACAGTCATCATTTGGAGGAAGTGACAGCAACCAATTTGTTTCTGCTTTAGTTGCTATGCCTTGTGCAGTATTCTCTGTAAATAACAAGAATAAACTTAATGTTAATAATGATGCCTAATATTTATTGAACGTTTGCTATTTAACAGGTGATCCTCCAAATGCTTACATGAACTATTTCATTTATTCTTCAAAGTCACCTAATGAGATAGGTGCTATTATCATATTTTGCAGATAATCAAACGGACACTTATAGTGATTAAGTAAATTGCCCAAGGGAGGGACAGGGAGGCAAACTTTGATGAACCCCAGAGCCTGTATTCTTAATGCTTCTACTGAATTCGCTGACTATATAGAATTGCCTATGCTTGGGGAAAAAAGTAAACACAAACGAAGCCCCCCCCGCTTTGATGTGATTGGCCCAAACTATGCCCAATATGGATGCTTTATATTCAATACTGCAAAACAATCTAATGAAATTCTTAGGGAAAGTATAAATACAGGGTACACCACAGAAAGAAGGGAAATTTGCAAGCAAGTTACTGTTCCAAGTAATCTTTAATCACTTGCCAAGAAATTTGTAAGGGAATGCATTTTTCTGTCAAGAGAGAGATGTGTTTGAATCCTAGCTTGACCACTCACTAGCTATATGATCCTGGGAAAATTACTTTTTCTGCTCCTTAGTTTGCTCCTTGATGAAGTGAAGATAATTATACACCTATTTTAAAAGATAATAGTAAGCGTTTAAACATAATGCACACTAAAACATTAATCATAGTGCCTGGCACATAGTAAGTGCTTAATAATTAGTATTCTTATTTTTACACTTAATAAATGATGATTATTAGGGTGACTGCTGCTGAAAAAGTACTTTTCCTTTTTACTGAATATTCACATGTGTCTTCATAGTACTCTTTGTCAACAGACTCTTATTTTAATAAATAATTTAGGTGTGCTTCTTGCATATGTCCCTGAAAAACCAAGTCAACAAGACATAGTCCCACATCCATAACTCCATGTGAATTCTTGGAAACAGAAACCCTGTGAAGCAGAAACCATAATCCCCATTTTACAGAGAAGGAATCTGAGGCTCAGATAGGTCAAGGGACTTCTTAAAGGTTATTCAGCAAGCCAGAGCCAAAAGGAAAGCCTGTACAGCCTTGAGAACTTGCTTAGAGAAAAATCCCCCAAAGCTGGAGAGACCTACCATGGAATGTGTGTCTGGAGAGAGAAAGCAGTGATCAAATGAGGCACTCAGACAAAGTATGTAAGAATGACAATAACATACTTTATTTCCTGCCTGGGGAGACTCAGAAGGATTGTTTTCAAGGGAAATGTTATCATTACTTGGGGTTTTCAGGAACATTGTGAAAGACTTTGAAATGGGCAAAAAAAGATTCCTGGAGTTCCTATCTAGCCCACCTTTCTGTTTTATATCTTCCTTCCATTGTCTTTAGCTCTTGCACCACTCTGTAAGTTAATGAAAATTTATAATAATGCAAATGATTATTATCCCTAGAAATTCAAATTATGGCAAGTGGAGATGCAAGTGATTATTGCCTTGTGAATATTGACCCATTTTGTATCTTTCTGTAAATCTTTGTCAGAATTCCTGATTGCTTCTGTGTATGTGATCTTTGCATTTACCTTTGGACAGTTCATAACATCTTACTGGTTCCTTCATTAATTTATGAGTTAAATAAAATATTTGACATGTGTTCATTTCATATTTATATGAGTTATGATTTTGTCTTTATTAAACTTTGATATTAAATAGGTCAGAACTGCCCAATCTGTTATACCATAGACACAACCAAGTATTAACAACTGTTTCGGAGGGAAAGTCAAAAGTTTTCCTTTGTTTAGCAGATGCAATTGGTCCAGAAACATGCCAACACTAGATGGGAGGGAATGACAGATAGGAGCTATGAGAGGCAAGGAAGTAAAATGTCTCTGTTTCCAGGGGCTGGTAACTGAAAAGCCAATCCTGCAGCTGCTTTGGTGACAGATGAGCAGCCTGAGGAAGTGGCCAGAAAATGGGACCAGGAGCCTAGAAACCTAGGGGCTAGATCCAGCTCTGTCATTAACCAGCTGTGTGACCTTGGGCAAGTCACTTACCCCTTCTGTCTCCCCATGTGCAAAATGAGAGACCAGAACAAAATGATCTCAAGGGTCCCTTCCAGAGGTAACTGGCTATGGCCCTGTGATTCTAAAGACACTAGGTGGTCATGGCTCAATGTGTCCTGAGCAATTCTTCATCCTGAAATTAGCAGGCTTGTAGTAGAGGCCAAGGACCCAATGGTCTGTGGAATCTGGAGTAATCGCCTCCCATGTACTCTTCCCTTCCATCAAGAATGATGTCCGCTGCTAGAGGAAGAATATTGGGAAACACTGAATGATCCATGTGAAAAGAATTAAACTTCAGAACTAGGCCTCTTACAGAAGATGGCTTTGAATCACCTTAGCCTACTGTTACAAGAGGATATATTTTAATTGCATCTGAGTGGAACTGAAAATCACAGCTGAAGGAAAATGAATGCTTTTGAGAGGTTTTGTTACTTACTGTTTGCTTTTATCTAAGGTTATCTGGAATCCCCCATTCCTAAAGTGTTTACCTGGAGTGCAGGTTAGTTTGGGGTTGAAAATATGACAAGGGATTAAGCATCAGTTGGGAAGCTGGATTAGATGACCTCTAATACCTCCTACACCACACCTAGATCCAAGTATTATGATTGGAAATGCTTCCTCTTATCTCAACTTCAATTCAAGTGGTTGTGCGTTATTGACAGTATACGATAAGCTTGAAATAAGGAGACTTCTATTTGGAAAATCACTTAATTCTTTCTTAGCCTCATTCCTGCACCAATAGAATCAGAGTATCGGCTTGGATATTGCTAAGGCCATTCTGATTCTTAAGCGAGAATCCGAGTTAGCACCTAAAATGTGCCAATGGTCTGATAGGAGGGCAGAAAAACAGAATTGAAAACAAAGCTCTTGATGTCAAGGAGTTTATACTTTCATTTTACGGGAACATTTCTGCCTGTTGCTTTCTGCCTATGTATTTAAAAGACCCACAGGGTGTTATTTCACCTCAGAGTTTATTTCCAAATTTCTGGATTGCCTGGTAATTCTCCATACCCAATCCCAAGTACACATTTTGAGATATGCAATTGATATATCTCTTTAAATGTTTCTTCTGCCTGACATTTGATTTGTCAAGATTCAGAAGTATGTTCTATTCTATTCTTGAAAGTTTTTTAGGGTGAAACATCAGACTTCTCAGGGTACAGGCAGCAATGGAAAAATTATAATGAATAACAAATACCTGGTTTCCTCTGAATCAGAAGCATCAACATGCTTTCAGTCAGAGCCTGATCTTATCATCCAGTGTTGCATGGTAGTAAACCAGGAGGTCTGAAGTGTCCCAGAAATAGCTCATAATCTCTACTTTGCCCTTGCTAGCCATATGACTTGGCCTATTCCTTAACCCCTCTGAGCCTGTTTTCTCATCCTAGTCTTTTCCTGTGAATTAAATGAGAAATGTGTACATAGCATCTAGTACAATATCTAACATAAAATGAACACACAATAAATGGTAACTATTATAAGGGTTATAACCAATAGCATCAAGATTCAGGGGTCATCAGAATGACTCTATGTCCCACTAAATATAGTTTCAAAATATGTTGATCCTGAACAAACAACTTCACTCTTGTAGATCTCAGTTCCTTCATCTGTAAAAA
>JAQZBX010018790.1:0-34297 GCA_029593785.1 Cabassous unicinctus | reverse complement strand
TTTTTGTTATTCTTAATTCTTTTATTTTTCTGGCAGTGGTCTATTTTCTCATTTCTTACCCCATTCCCCACCTAAATAAGATTTTTTTTTTTTAAAGATTTATTTATTTTATTTATTTATACCCCCCTTACTGCTTGTGCTGCTGTGTCCATTCGCTGCGTGTCTTCTCTGTGTCTGCTTATCTCCCCCTTGCTGTGAGGTCTTGCCGCATCAGCCCAGGGCGCCGCGCAAGGAGGCGCCGGGAAGCGAAGCCGGGGCCTCTCATATGGTAAACGGGTGCTCTATCCATTGCGCCGCACCCGCTTCCTGCCGTGAGGTTGCTGCATCAGCCCACCGCACCGCTCAGGCTGGCATGCCCTCACAAGGAGGCCTCGGGACGCGAACCCGGGCCTCCCATATGGTAAACGGGGGCTCTATCCACTGAGCCACACCCGCTTCCCCTAAATAAGATTTTGAACTTAAATCATATTACTATTTGCTTTCTATTTTTGCTTTTCTTCTTGATTTCTTTTTTCCTGTTTTGCTTAGCTTTGTCTTACTGTGTTTCTAACTGCACGAGATGAGAGCTTAGCTCAGATATGACAAACATGCACCACTCTCATCATCTTCCCTATCTGTGGCAGGCATCACTAATCTATCAAAGCACTCTTTCCTGATGATTTCAGGGAAGTCTTCACAATTTTTTTTCAAATCACTCTGGGCAATCAGCTGAGGTCAGCATATCAGTTGAAGTCCATTTTCTACTGGTTTCTTGGTTAATTTCTTTTCAATCTTTCTATATTTTAACAATGAAAATAAGATTATGAATTTACTTTTGAGTACATCTTTGACTACATTTCAAATACAAGTTTTAATATGTACAATTTTTATTTTCAATATACTTTGCAATACGATTTTGATCTAAGTTACATACAAGAATGTTTAAAATTTTTCAAATGCTTTGGGTATTTGTCCAGGCTTTCACTCCCCGCATCTTCTTTTTTTTTTTTAAAGATTTATTTTATTTATTTATTTATCCCTCCCTTGTTGCTTGTGCTCGCTGTGTCCATTTTGCTGTGTTTTTTTCCATGTCTGCTTGTTTCCCTTTGTTGCGTCATCTTGCTGTGCCAGCTCACCAGGCCACGCAGGCTGTCAGCTCACTGCACCACGCGGGCCAGCTTGCCTTCACCAGGAGGCCCCAGGAATCGAACCCGGGGCCTCCCACATGGTAAACGGGAGCCCAGTCACTTGAGCCACAGCCGCTTCCCTCCCCCCATCATTTTGTTCATTTAATCTTGAGGGATTTGAGATGATGTCCACTCTGACTGCTTCAGGCTGAGAAGACTTTCATTTTAATATATCATTTTGTTGTAAAGTGGTTGAAGAAGGAGGCCTGTATAATTTTTATGTTTTGAAGATTTAATTGAAATATCCTTTCTAGTTCTTAAAAAAATGTTCCATGGGTACTCTGTAGGGGACAAAGTTGTACATCTATTAATTTAATCTTATTAATTATATTGTTCAAAACCCTTTATAGCCTTATATTAGATCTGATTTGCCTATAATAATGGTGTGTTAAAATCCTACACTATTAATTATGTTTCTATCATTTCTTGCCTTTCTAATAGTTTTTTTCCCTAGATTATTCAGTGCATTGATACTTGTGACCTGTAAGTCCTCATTATGGACTGTATCTCTCATCAATGTAAAATGGCCCTCTATACCTAATAGACTGCTTTTTTGCAGGGAATGCCACACTTACTTTTGTTTGCTTCATACATGCTCTGTATTAGTCAGCCAAAGGGGTGCTGATGCAAAGTATCAGAAATCTGTTGGCGTTTATAAAGGGTATTTATTTGGGGTAAAAGCTTACAGTTATAAGGCCCTAAAGAGTCCATCTCAAGGTTGGTTTTTCACCAAAGTCAGTTGCCACGTGTTGAAGCAAGATGGTTGCTGATCTCTGCGAGGGTTCAGCCTTCCTCTCTCTCAGCCAAAGGCTAGCATAGGGCTTGTCTCTCTTCCTGGGGCCACAGGATCAAAGTTCTCTCCTCTTCCGTGTCATGACAAAGTTCTCTCTTCTGGCATCTATGGAGCTCTCTCTTCCTGTGTATTTTCTTCTATGTGTCTTCTTGAGCAAGTGTTCGTTTATATAGCCCACCAAGGGTGTGGGGACTTAACCTGAGTTACACCCTACTGACATGGTTGAATCAAAGCCCTAATCTTAACATAATTTAATCAAAGACATCTCAGCTGAATCTAATACAACCAAAGGGTATCATGCCCAGAGGAAGAGACGAGTTTACAAACATAATCTCTCTTGGAATTCATAAATAATCTCAAACTTCCAGACATGCCAACCCAACTCTTATTTTTAATACTTCTGTATAAGTGCATTTCTTGTCAAAAACCTATAGTTGGCAGTGCTACTTTATCCCATTCCACAAGTTTATCTTGAGATGGAAAATTTTCCCATTCACATTTACTATCATAACTTAGTCTTGCTTTTGCCATCTTATTTTGTGTATTTTTAAAAATGCTACTTAGATGCTTCTTATTATGCTTTTACTCTTTCAGTATAATCTCTTCATATTGGCTAATACCTCTTGCCATGACATTCAAGGAGGGCATTTTCCTTTTGATTCTATGAAAAAATAAAATATTTTAGAAAACAATTTAAATCTATATTCAACTATCAATATCAGTAATGAAAGAATTATTATACTATTTTACAGAAAATGAGAAGTCTGGTACTTTTCCATTCATTTTCTAGTCACTGTTAATTTAATCTGGGGTTATCAATCTCATCATTTTCTTTTCCTTTTCCTATATAAATCAGGAATTTTAAGAAAAATATTTTTATTAATTTTCTAGACATATTTTCAACATGACTTATCTCTATTTAACTGAATCCAACATTCGCATTAAATCTTTCCAGCCACAATTTCCTCATTCTTGAGTTCTTGCTTTGTATTCATATTTCCTTGTTCTAGCACTGGTCTTCAAAAGTTTATTCAGAAAGACTACCCTGCATGTCTTATTTTCTGAATTCTTGCGTATGGAAAACATTTTGCCATTGCCTTCACATACAAATGACAACTTGGTGAATACATAATTCTTGGGCTCTAACTTCTGCCTACCAGAGATAAATCAACGTTAAAGTCTCAAGTATTTATCATTATGGACATTATGTTTGAATATATTCTGATTTGCGTTTCTTTGTGTGAAAACAGATACCCTTCCCAATGAAAAAAATACTTTTGAATTTTTCACCTTTGATATTTGAAACTTTTACTAAGAATGTCCAGGTGTGATTAAGTTTGCCGGGAAAACTATGTTCATTCACAATTTCTCCCACTGAGGTTTTGGCTTTAGATGAAGAATGTTTCTTCTATTGCTTTTATGACTATTACTTCTGTTCTCTTTCTGGAATTCATTATTTTAAGGTTGAATCTCTTTTTGCTCATTGTGACAGTTTGAAGTTCTTTTATGAATCCCAAAAAGAAAAAGATTTTGTTTTTGAACTAATCCATTCCTGTGGGTGTGAGACCCTTTCAATTGGACTACATCAGTGAGGTGTGACTCAGGTTGAGTCTCTGCCCTCTTACTGGGTCTGATAAAAATGGAGACACAGAGGAAAAGGATGCCTCTATATTTGATCCTGCCATGTGAGAGAGAGGACTGCAGGAAAACAGAGAAGCCCCCACTGAGAGAGGAAGCCTGGAAAGAGACAAGCCCTATGCCTGACTGCCCACAGCTGAGCTCTGGGGAACAGTAGATTCTGGAGGGGAAGGCAGAAACCTCGGCAGAGATCAGCGGCCATCTTCGCTACATGGCAGGATGCTAGGATCAACAGTAGCTGACTTTGGTGAGAAAGCATCTCTGATGGTGCCTTGATTTGGATATTTCATGGCCTTGGAACTGTAAGTTCTCCCCAAATAAATTTCCTATTATAAAAGCCAAACCATTTCTGGTACTTTGCATTGGCTGCCTTTGGCAAACTGAAACACTCAAAATTTTTGTCTTTGTATACTTTTTCCTTAGAGCTTTGGCAGAATTTGTGAAATTCATCTGTTACTTCACTAATTCAATTTTCTACAGTGTTCAATCTCTATTCACTGTGTTCAATCCAATTTTTTACTTAGCCATTTCTCATCTCCATGCAATCCTCCCCGACCTCAAACCATTTGTTCTCTCTTCGTGATAACCTTTTCTAGCTCTAGACAGATACACTCTACTCTTAAATTTTGTTGAGAACACATTCAATGTTTTCTAAAATGTTGTTTTCTTTCTTGATTAAATGTAATTCAGAGGTTGAAAGCTCCTCTGAATCTTCTCCATGGAGCCTTCTTTTAAGCTATACCATCTATTCCCAGACACCAAATTTTTCCTTATTTGAGCTCATCCTTAGAGAAGTAAGTCTAAGCTTGGCCATTAAAGGCTTATGCTCATGGAGGAACTGATATGGATTCTATCAGAGGTTGGTATAAGTTCTTGCCCAAATCTTTTAGAAAGAGATTTTCATGCTCAGATAAGAAAGGGAATGAGAGATGGGAAAAACCAACAGTTACTTGAGCGTTTTAACAATTAGCAGGCAGGTAGAGGAATAAGATTTTAACTTAAAGTACAAATAATGAATCACAAAAGGAGGACCCATCATTCCATGACTATCAAGTACCTCCCCTCCCCACTGGACATACACACCCTGTGGCAATTTTTGATTAGGTGGGATTGCTGGTCATGGTCTATGCCAAAAGCAAACGCTAAGACCTCCTAGAGCCACTGCTGAGGTCCAAATGTTGAGTCTTGGTAGAGAAAAGGGAGTCTAAGTGGCAGGTCCTCTTATTGGCCCTTGCCCGCTCCTACCTTCAGGTTCTGCCCCTTAGAGACATTCTAGGTTTCCCATTAATTTCCTAGACTGTATTCTCTCCAGGAGGCATTATATAAGTCTCCAAAGTCGTTCTTTAATCCAATCCTTCCTGTGCTACATCTATCAGAAATTCCCCCAAAACCTCTAGTATCAGAGTGGCATCCTTCTAGGCACTTCCTCCTTTTGAATATTTCATTGGTCATTTTAGTGGTAAAATTGGTGTGGAAAGGGAGGGGAGTGAGTTCCTAAGTGCTTACATTACATTTTTCCAAAGGCAATATTTTAGGTAAATTAATCTGCTATTTGCTGTACAGGATGGATTTGAAAGGATTGGTGGAGGGCTTTGAAGTGAGTGGTCTACTGAGAAAACACTGAAGTCATACAGGTTCCAGTTTTGGCTTTGCCACTGACAGCTTGTTCTACTCATAGCCCTACACTATGCCTCTGTTTATCTTCCTGAACTAAAATTGTATGATTACATGTTTTGGAAATTCATAATTTAGAAAATCCTGTTATTTAAGTATGGATATGCCTCAGATTCAATCATATTTCTTTCAACTACACATAATAAGAGGCTGAAAGGATGATACAAGATGGTTAACTTAAAATATGACTTCTTTGCTCACACCAGGAACCTAATTATGGACCATTATGACTCCTGATCACTTTGTCTTAGAATCTTCTCACTTTAATGACTCATATGTTAAAGAGATAAGCACATTTCTTTTCTTTACCTGATGCTTACTTTTCTAATCGGACACTGATCTCTGAGTACCTGCTGACCTCACCAAATGTTCAGCTCACAGTAACGGGAAGATGCTTTTACCATGCAGCTTAGCTCTCATTTGCTTTCCTCCCTCCTAATCCCTAGCAGCTTTCAACAAACACCACTGTCCTGGGTGCTGACACAGAACGGCCGTTACCTTCAATTTCTGCTCAGGTCACCCTGACTCAAAATATCCTAAAACCTGGGTAAGGAAAGGTAATTCCACCTATTTAAAGAAAAGCACTTTAGCTCAGTTTGGTGCTTCTTAAGCAGTTTTCTTTCTTCAGAGAAATCTCCCAAGTAACAACAGCTTTGACCCTCCCCTTCCAAATTCATTTCTAGCCCATGAGTTTTGCCTATATGCCTGGAAACGTCAATCTCCGCAGGTTTCTTTCTCCATAGTTCCTGGAGAGTGTGATTCTGGCTCTGAAAAAAGAGAAGGTCATTTACAAGAAAGAGACAGTTCAGACGCATGTAGCTGTTCATTAGCTATCATCCTTCTTGGTTCTGCTTGGAAGAAATACCCCAAATAGTTTAGAAAGGAGGAGCAGAAGAGTTTGCTAAATTATGAAGTATTGCAAACATTGGAGAGCAAAATCAAGAAAGGCTAGTGGTACTATGAAAAAGGTAAAAAAAAAAAAAAAATTCTAAATCATTCTCTTCACAGGACTGACAAAGTAGATTTTGCTAAAAGAAATATAAGTATATGTATTTGAGAACTATAACAAAGAAATGCCAGTCCAAGAGGGGACGAAGAAAAAAGCATCAGGATTAAAAAACAAATGTGCTCATAAAAAGGCTTTCAATGGCATAGTCAGAAAACAAGTTGCTTTGGTTAATTACTCAGTGGGGATGGTGGTTTTTGTTTTACAGATGGGAAGCTGAAACCTTTAGAGGGAAAACGACTTGAATATGACCATAAAGAAATAGGACTCCACTGTTCTGATTCTCAACTCCCTTTGCACTAAAATCCAAATGACATTCCATCTTTTATGTTCTATTGTTCTCTAAACTCAACCCTCTAGGATGTGGAAACTTTGATGCTCTTGGAAATTGTTTCTATATTTGTCCAATGCCAACTTCAGTGCTAGGAGAAGTTTGAAGTTCAACCCAAAAACACAGGGTTTGGCATGGTCAAAAGCTCATTACAACTTCTCATTAGCTACATCTTTTGGGACAGCCATGGCATTCCTGAGAGTGACTCAGTATCACCAGTCAGAACTGAGGGTTCCTCATTAATCTGAACTGAGTCCGAATGGAGGCCACAATAAGCTTCAAGCAAATGAAGAAACACAGCTTGCAGAAAGAAAGTTAAAAAAAATTACACAAACATTTCTTGAAGTGCCATCTTAACATTAACCATAATAATACATAACACACATTTAGCACTTATTAAATAGCAGGCACTTTTTTTGTGTGCTTGATATTCATAAATTCGTTTATTTTTCTTAATAACCTGGTGAGTTATTATTGTTATTCCTATTTTTAAATTAGGAAACTGAGCCACAGAGATGCTAAGTAACTTGCTATGCTGGGTAGGAACATGAATTACTTTGGAAGATATTAACTGATACTCAGAATCCTGATTTCAGGAGCCATGGAAGGTTCCTCCAGATTTAAAATAACTTCATCAATCCAAATAAAGTATGGAATTTGGTCAACAATAATGTACCAAAGACAGTTTCTTAGTATGATCCACTCTTCAAGTGTACCATGGCAACGTAAGATAATGACAATGAGGAAAATTGGGTTACGAGTATACTGGAACTCCCTGTACTATCTTTACAACTTTTCATTAAAACTAAAAGTATTCTAAAATAAAAAGTTTATTTAAAAAAAACAACTTTATCTGGCAGTTGTTCATGGGGTCAGTTAGATGAAAAACCATATGATTCTTTGTACTAAAAGTCAGAAGAGTATTTGAAAATAGCGAGGCCCTCAAGGACACTGTACAGTTGACATGTAAGCGAGAGAATGTTACGGTTTCCATTAGTACTAACTTAGCTGCAGAGACTTGAACTAGAGCTTTAAAGGCAAATTGGAAACTATTTCCTGGAACAACGCCTCACAGCATGCCTTTTGATACTTGGATTATATTTCTTAAATTCTGAAGAAATCTTTGCTTTTTTCCCCCCTTCTGTGCATTTTTGGTGCTGAGCTGTTTCCGGTTTTCCCACACTCCTGCCTGTCAGAGAGAAGAAACCACAAAAATGCAGCAGAGCAAAGTTTGTCCAAAGAGCTGCAATTCCATCTCAGGAGGCTGCAGGGTTCTCCTGCCAGCAGTGAGTTCAGGGCAACGAGTGGCGTCTTCAAATATCCCGCCTGGCTGCCTCCTGAAGGAGCCCACTTCACCAGCAGACCAGCTGGCCACTTGGGCCACCAAGGGCCAGCTCAGGGCATTAGCAATAATCAGAGAATCCAGAAACAAAGATCACACTAGCAAACTCAACAATCACGTCCAACTCACTCATTTCCTAGCTAATTGGGCTTTCCAAACCTGTGAAGGAGAGTGTGGCTTTAGAAAGCATATGATGGTGACCAAGGCTTATTCAGGCCTTGTTCTATGTACTTTATATATATTAACTCTGTTAATATTTACTAACTGTCCTATGAGGTAGATACTCGTCCACGCCCACATTTTACAAATGAGGAAACTGATGCAGAGAGGTTAAGTCACTTGCTGAAGGTCTCAAAAGTTAGAATGGAGCTGGGATGTAAACCCAGGCTGTCTGGCTCCAGAGGCTGCACCCTTGCAGACCAGACTACTCTTTCTGGGGTGAAGGCACATGCAGCTTCCTTTCCATTTTGCCATTGGCCTTCAACCATGAATTGCAGCCTTGCTACCAGCCTTCCCTAATACCAACTATTCCTAGAGCAGTGCTTGGCACTTAGTAGATACTGAATTAAGTATTTGCTGGATAATGACTAATGGCAACAATATAATTAAAACAGCCACAAGGGATTGTCTTCAACCCAAATCCAGAATTTGATACACCTTCCAAGGTGTAAAAAACAGTCACTGCTTTTTTCTATGTCCTAAGATTCTTTCTTACAACTAAAATTGATCTTGTGGAGGACAAATGAAAGAGGAGACTTAATAAGAACCTAAGAAATACATAAACCCCCTTTAGGTATCCATACCACAGGGAATGCCTGCCTGCTTCTTCCAGAAATCTCTGAAAAGTTCCCCAGTTTTAAACTGAAGAAGGGCTGCTAGAACCAATACCCTTTATCAATCTATTACTAGCACACTAGCTAAAAAAAAGGTTCAGTAGGTAGATGGAAGAATGTGACCTACAAAAACTTAATTTAGGTATGGAAATGTCTATTTTGATATAAAAAAGGTAGACTACAAAAGGTATGAGAAACATTGTTGCTACCCAGGACCTGTAGACTAATGTCAATGAGGTTAATCCCCCCAATGAACTCTCAATCCCACATCTTCCATTCAAATGCCTGAAAATGAACAAACAAACAAGGGTGGGGGATGTTGGATTTTATAGGAAACTGAAACGATCTAAAGGTTCTGATCCTGTAGAATGACCAAGAGACAATATATCCAGAAAAAAGTTTTCATTTCTTTTCTCTGAGTCCATACTTCAGGACCATGACTGTAACCACTACCAGATAAGCAATCTGATTGTGGCTCCTGCCAGAGGCCCCAAGAGTTGATTAGCAATGTGATCCTGAACTCTGCCAGCAGCTCGATCACCAAGGGAACCTAAAAGAGCAGCGTCTTCCCCTCCCACAGATAGAGTCCAGGCACGGGCATGCTGCAATAGCTGCCCAGGTGATTCCACTTTGTAGCCAGGCTTGAGAACCAGAGTTATCCTTTATCCTTAATCAGGTGTTCTTGTTTTCAAGACTTCAGTACAAACTGCCTTGAAGGTTCAGTAAATGAAGAGTAATATTAGCAGAGAATTCATATAACACAGAAGAAATTGAAAAGATGATTATAGAAGACTTACTTGGAACCCCTCTGGGATGTTGCCCGTCTGAGCACTTGTTTGTGATTGGATGGGGGCTTGGGGACCAGGGAGGAGGAAGAACTTGGAGGTGGCACCACTTTTTGTGGCAGAGTGGTTGGCTTCTGGCCACTAGCTGTGGCACTTGAAATTCTGCAGACTGCTCCATTATTCACTGTCCATAAATTGGAGTTAGGTAGTGTCTGGCTGCCAAAGATCGCCTACAAGAGAAAGAGTAAAAAGTGATTGATAGATCCCTTTCACTACCCATTTACTACATGTGAGTAACTGGTTTATAATCCTCAAGTGGGCAAAAGGAAAAGGGAAACTGTTAAAAAATAAAGCATATTTTAAGGATAAACCTATAATGTGGCCAGTACAGGTCTAGATTCAGAAAAGGGGTATCTCTTGAAGCAGAGCATTTTGAAAGTCTTGTTGAAAGTACACTAAAAAAAAAAAGAAAGTACACTGAGCTAGGCATCAGGGCATATGGGTCCTACATGCTGTTCCACATGCGTGATCTCACGAAGCAGTTGGTCTTTCTCGGTCCCAAGTTCCCTCATTGTTAAATTCATTAATTGATTATTGAATGCCTCCTACTGGGTGTCACGTGCTAGAAGTATAGCACAGAACAAAACCGATTTGAAGCTTGACTTAATTCCCACCCACGCACAGAACTCTGAACTCCTCTAGGAGTTCTGCACATTTGAGGAAAGGGAAGAAGCCAGTGTGTCTAGGGCAGAGTGAGCAAAGGGAGAGGCGTGGAGAGACAGGAGGCTGGAACAGAAGCCAGGCACCAGATTATATGGCCTTGAGAGCTATTTTTGTAATTTAGCATAGTAACAGCTAATGGTTAACATAACATTTTACATTTGAAAACACTTTCAAAGTATAATTACTATAGGAATTCAAGTTACTATGTGAATAAAGATGAACACACAGGTATTTTTGCTCAGAGGGAAAGCCTACAAATAAATAAAGACCTAGAAATCATTGCCTAAATGTCACAAACACCAACATATATCCATGTCAGGGTATAAATGTATACTTCTTCAAGAAGATGCCTAAAACTTCTGACAACTTATTTCCTTTATTAGAAATATTTTTGTGTATGTCACAAACGTTATTACTGTCCTTCAACAATATTAACAGTAGTTTCAATAAGCATGCAATATAAAAGCTTCAAATGTGGAATCATATGAAGAGAAAATTATAATAGACAAAATACATAGCACTTATTATTAAAAGGATTTCTGGCAATGGGCTCCCACCTATAGACACTATATTTAAACAGACAAGGGAGAAATGTCATTTCCTCATGGCAACATGAGATTTTCTTGGGAAACACTTTCTAGACAGACATGCTTCCCAGTATTTTTGCCTTTTGTGAATTTTATTTATTAAGATTTAAAAGATGAACTAGGTAGCTTTAGCAAAATGCTAACCAACCCTACTACACTCATGCCTTGAATGCCCCATTTCAGGGAAATGTGTGCAAAGGTTTTTTAGTAGGCAGATATGAGGCGACTCAAAGGGTTTGGGGCTGAGGAAATGGGTTGATGGAGGTGCCTTTTCAAGCTGAACAGTCTGAGCCCTTCCCCATTCTCTCTCTGCAAACCACATGAGGGGGAAATTGAAAAGCTGTTAAATCTTCCTGATTCTGACCCAAAGAAGAGGAAGAAAGCAGGCCCACTGAGAGTGTACCTGCGAGATGGTCCCAGGGGGGCTGAGGAATCCTGACTGCTCCACAGGCCTTCCGAGGAGGACAAGTGACCAAAGTTTTTCCAGCAAGTGCCAGGATTCTGAGACGGGCTCTAAAACAAACCCATTCTTTTCAACCACTGTTTCCATAACAGAGGGCCTTCAAATCTGTGGGAGAGACAGGAATGGGCTACACTGGCGTTCTCTTTTCTCCACTACATCCCAGTAAGTGAGCTTAGATGGGAAGAGGGCTTGAGGAATGGGAGAAGATCAGGTATCAGAATGAAGGCTGCAGAGTTCTACAATGAGCCATCCATAAACAAATTCATAGTAGAGGAGGAAAAACCACTGTTAGTAAAGAGCTCCTGGGAATGAAAATATTCTTCATGGGGATGGGGCTGGTTGTGAGGGAACTGTCACCTGTAAGAATAACTATTCAATAAGGGTTGCCATGGTGACAACTTGACTATTTTTCCAATTTCATTAAGGTGTTTTGTTTTGTTTTCCATCTTTCTGGGAACTCTAAATACAAATAAAACGATGAGTAAAAAAATTAAGAGAATGCTGTCCCATTAGAGAATGTGGCAGAACTCCCCAGGATGGGAATTGGATATTCTTTCGGTTATTGTGTGGATCTCCACCCACCGTGACAATACCCCATGAACACTTGACAGTATTCAAATGTCTTATATGTATGCCTCAGGTGAACCTCCTCCCCTGTATCACCTATCACTGACATCCCACACCAATGATCCTCCCCTGCCACAGTTGTAACCCTTCTGTGATCCAAAACTTCTTAAAAAATGAAACCAACAAAATATTGGAATAAAATTAATAAGAAAATGAAATAATAATGAGTTTTAAAAATGACAAATAAAATACAAAAATTAAAAGGAGTTTGAAAAATAAAATAATAAAAAAATGTTAAAAAAGAGAAGAACATTGAGTATAGCACATTCCTATTTGTGTAAAAAAGAAAACAGAATACACACACACATACATACATATAAGCATCTGCACAATTCTGGAAGAATTTACAAAAAACTGGAAACCTTTATGGAGAAGAAATGGTTAGCTAGGGACCAGCGTGGGAGGGATACAACTATTTTATGTATCATTTGTACCTTTTAAATTTGGTACTATTTGTGTGCTTATTACAAAAATAAAACCAATTACTAAGAAGTCAAAAGACAATGAAGGTCTAATAACATTTAGGGAAGTAGCAAATTTACTCTGAGTACAAGTCAAAGTGACACCCAAATTTCAACCACCTGGGTATAGGATCTACTCAATTCTCTCCAGCAGAAATAATCTTTGCCTCTTCTCAACACTTAAAAAAATTTATTTGTATGTCTCTTATCACATGTAGCACATTCTACCTTGTATTACAGCCATTAAAAAAAATTTTTTTTTTGTATTACAGCCATTTATGTATGTATGTTTCCCCCTCCCTTTTGCACAATACACTCTGGAAATGGCTGGATTTGTTTCGGATTACTTTTTCTTTCACACACAGTACCTGGTAGAATACCTTGTGCATAAAAGGTGCTTCATAAACATTTACCCAATGAATGAAAAAAATACATTATACCAACTTTTATGAGCAACAAGTACATTTCTAAACAGGTGAATGGTTACATATAGATATACTCTTATAATAGGACCACTCCATGTACTTTGTACAGTGCCTAAAGTAGGTTATTTTCAACTCATCAAACAGTCACAAAATGGAAGTAAGCCCTTTTGCAGACCCCAGACAAAAGGAAATCCATCCTTCTTAGACACAAAGTTGGTGGAAGGTCTTTAGACACTGATGTTCTGTACTAATAAGATTAGTCTTTACCTCAAACAACAAAATAAAATAAGTTAGGGACACTTACTGCTTAGGAGACTGCCACTTGGCTAGATACTATCACCTTTCCCCTTCTTCCTACTAATACATCCCCAACTTTAAAAATTACATTTTCTAGTCTCTCCTGTACCTAGAGACAGCCATGTGACACAGTTCAGGTCAATGAGGTATAAGCAGAAATTTCTAGGTCCAGTTTCTAGGAAAGCTCTTTAATGAGGGTAGACTTGGTTACTACACACCTTTTGCCCTTCGGTATTCTTCTTCCCACCCAGGACATAGCTAGGTAGCTAGAGGTGGAAAGCCATAATGCAACCATGAGGTGACCATGATGGTGAAAGCTATTCACTAAGGACTGCTGAGGAGAAAGACTGAAGGAGCTTGGGTTCCTGGTGGCACCATGGAGTTGCAGTACCAACCTTGGAGCGCTTACCTCTAGATTTCTGATTATATGGGGAAAAAAACAAACTTCTAACTTTAACTTTAACCCATTGGGGTAGGGGTCAGAGGGGAAGAGTTCTATTACATGCAGCCAAATGATATGAGCAATAATTCTCTACAACAGATTCAAGCTTAAGCCTCAATGTAACATAAACATCCTGTATCTCAAAAGGCAAATACTCTTTCCAAATAGAGTAAAAAGTTTCTAGGTTGCAACCTGTGGTTTGACACTCATTCTCAAATATACTGAGTGGATAAAGAAATGACTATAATTCTATACCATCTGAAACCCCAAAGAGTCAGTAATGTTGACAAGTCTCCAAGTGTTTCACCAAAGCCTAGGCTAAGTGGGTTGGAATAAAAGCAACCAGGTCTGATAAGAAGAAACCCAGAATAACATTCAGCAGTGTTAAAAGAAGACATATAACTGCATATGTTTAAACTAGTGGCAGGAATCAGCCTTTCCAGGCCCCAATAACCTGTATTGGCCCCAGTCCTAGAGCTCCACCAACTATAGATCACGAGAACTGGTTTGTCCTGATGTTCATGATTTGTCATAAAAGGACAGAGGAATTATATATAATTCCTAAGAAATGTGAGATTTGGATAAACAATATTAGGCCTCTGTACTTAGGGGTTAACGACCCAGGGATAGGGGCTTCAATGTCCTGGGAATGTGAGGGTTGTATAAGCACTGGACTCTACTCGAGACCTGGTCAACATATACATGACTTTTGCTTCTTTATCGGGTGTGGGAAACAGCCATTCTACAGCAAGGAGACTTGGAGAAAACCACAGTTTGAGGGTTGGCTTGGCCCCAGGCAAAAGACTGGAAAGCCCTCCTTCTCCCACAACAGATGGGTACTCGTGGGTGGGAAGGAAAAATTTCTGATAGACAGAACACAGACTGCAACTTGGAAGGTTTCAGGGGAGCAAAATCTGGGCTCTCTTACTAGAAAGATAATACTGTTCAGAGATTAAATTCTGGGAGGTTTTTTTTTTTTTTTTTTTATTCTGTCCAGAAAAACACTCCTCCTTTTAGCCTTCACCCAGGCTAAATGGTGATGGACAAGAGCTGGATGGCTAGTTGTACTGAAATAACTCTCTAAATTCATTTTACCCTAACTAAAAGTTTCTATTACATATTATACAAACCACTTCTAACATGTTTCACTCTGGCAGCTAAAGTGCTGGGATGGTACATTTTCCTGAGCATGTATTTTAAGTCACTAATCACTCACCTTATTACAACTAGGCCAAAGGCCAAGAGCTGTTCAATGAAGACAACACATATGAATTTTGGGCAACCATATGATGCTGTAAAAAGTGAGGGTGAGAGTAGTTGTTTCTATCTTGGCAACAGCAAGCTTCCAAAAGGCCTTTGTTTCATATTGTATGGAGTTCTTGGCTGTCTTCCATTCACAATGTTTGTCAGTTGAGACAAGACTGGGGTCTGAGCAAGAGAAACAGAGTACAACTCCTGGTATTTCTATAAAGCACTAGGCAGTGCTATGACCACAACAGGGATGGGGCAGAAACCCAGAAGATGCTACTTTCATAGAGAGAGAGACAGATCACCTGAGACAGCACATTGTGCTGCCAAAGACATTGGAAGTCCTCTGGCATAGACTTCCATCTCTAAAACCAACTAAGAAGCTCCTTTTCCTTTAGCAACTAGGAAAAGGGGCTCTTACAAGTTTAAACGATCTAAAGGATGCAAATATAGTTGGCTTACCCGAACAGAAAAACTTAAGAGAAACTTATTCACCAACCAACTCAAATGAATGTGCTTCAGACTGTCTTTAAATCAACTTTATTTGCTAATATTTGAGAAGCAATGCAGGCAATTAAAAACAGATATTCAAATATATTCATGAGCTTCAGACTCCTTCATCTAACAAACTGAAGATACCATTGGTAGACTCTGAGTTGGTCTTTTCAACAGTATTGAGACATTTGTACTGCCTTTAGGAAGGGAGTGCAAGCCCAACTGTGCGGCAGCTGGCTAAGGCCAGGGTTGCTGCCTTTGACCATGAAACCCAGCAAAACTAACTAGCCCTAACCCATGATACTCATGACCTGCCCTCATCTGCAGCTATGTCCGCCCACTCCCCCCATTCTAACAACAGAATCAGTGATACTGCAAAATCTGACATTCTGATGGCAACTTTAGACCCATATGGAGTGCTTTGCTTTCCATTTATCTCCCTCAATACCAGCAGCCAGTGTTTGACCACTGATCTTGTTCTCCCTCCCTCCCTCCCTCTCTCCCTCTCTCTCACACACACACAGCTGGCAGACAGGATTTTCTTCTTTTATTGAAACATTTTAATTTCTTTAATACATGTTCATTAGAAAAATGAAAATGGCTTTAAAAGTTTTCTGAGTCTACTTTCAGAGATAATCTTTGTTAACATTTAGACATTTTTCTATGTATATACGTATATTTTAGTGTGCCTACAAAAAATGGGATCATACAATATCCAATGTTTTGTAGCCTGTTTATTCACTCAAATATCTACTTTGAGCATTTTTCTTATCTATAAAAGTGTATCTAGAAAACTGTTTTTTTTTAAATAAAATTTTATTGAAATATATCATTCATACATGAAGATAAACTATAAATGTATAATAAAATATATGAATTTATAAAACAAACATGCATATCATCATAAAAGGCTCCCATGTTTCTCCCCACCACCAACACCTTGCATTGTTGTGAAACGTTTGTTACAAGCTATGAAAGAGCATCATCAAAATATTACTACTAACGATAGCCCATATCTTACATTTGGTCTATTTCCCCCCCAACCCACCCAATTATTAATACCCTATATTATATTATATATTTGCTATCGTTCAGGAGAAAACATTCTCATATTTGCCGTTAACCACAGTCCGTCAGCCACCACAGGATTCCCTGTGTTATACAGTCCCAAGCTTTGTACAATCTATTCAAAGTGTACACTCAGTGGCTCTCTTTTTTAAAAAAACTTTATTTTATATATTTATAAACTTTATTTTTATATATTTTTAAAGATACTTAGATTACACAAATGTCATAAAAAATATAGGGCAGGGAGAGGGAAAAGCAGTTGTAATACAGGGGCTTTTTCGGGACTTGGGAATTATCCTGAGTGACATTACAATGACAGATATAGGCCATTTTACATCAGCATATACCATGCAGAACTGTGTGGGAGAGAGTGTGGTCTACAATGTGAACTATGGTCCATGCTTAGTGGCAAAGCCCCAGGATGTGTATATCCATTGCAGGTGATGTGTCACACTAATGAAAGATGTTTATGTGGGAGGTTGTGGGAGGTGTGGAAGTTGGGGAACATGGGAATCCCTGTAATTTTTGTGCAACATTTATGTAATCTAAGCATCTTCTAAAATATTAAAAAAAAAGAGAAGGAAAAAAAAATATATAGGGGATTCCCATATGCCCCGCTCCCTACACCTCCCACATTTTCCCCCATTAACAACATCTTTCATTAGTGAGGTATATTCATTGCAAGTGATGAACACATTTTGGAGCATTGCCACTAAGCATGGATTAAAATTTACATTGTAGTTTACACTCTCTCCCACCAAATTCTGTATGTTATGGCAAGATTTATAATGGCCTGCATCTGTCGTTGCAATGCCATTCAGGACAACTTCGAAGTCCCAAAATTGCTCCCGTATTACACCTGTTTTTCCCTTTTCCTGCTCTCAGAACCTCCGTGGCCACTGCCTCCATATCAATGATATAATTTCTTCCATTGCTAGAATCACAGAAGTCTATAGTCTATAGAATATAGACTATAGAAGTCTATAGTAGAATATCAATAAGTCTACTTTAGTTCATAGTTCACTCCCCAATCCTGAGAATTCTGGAATGGTGATATCCACTCCACCTTTAATTGAGAGGGGGCTGCGATCCCATGGGGCTGATAGATGGGACTCTCTTGTTTGCAGTAGTAGACTCTCTCAGTTCCTTAGTATGGTAGTTGTCCATCATCACCTCTATGTTACTTGTCCTGGGTGAGACCAATGAACTGGAGAGTAGGTGCTGCAACTCTGTTGAGAATCAGGGCCCAGCTGCCACATGGAGAGCCCAAAGATTTAAGTCCCTTGGACGTACATCTACCAACTCTAGTACTAATTATAGGTTCAAATAGAAGGACAGAAGAGCCATATGTAGGGAAACCACAACTGAATCCAACTCTGTCATTCTGGGGAGCATAAATTCCAAAGTAGGGCCCACTGGCAAGGCACCAAACTCCTGAGCTATCTGCCCTGACTATAGTGTTTGGATGTCTCCAGAGCCCTCAGGAGCCCCGCTGTTTGGTGTAGTATCTACTTTGGCAGTCAAAGAGATCCTGCTGAGACACGCGTAAGTGTTACCTCTGGAATGACCTCCTGACTCACTTTGAAGTCTCTTAGCCATATAAACTCATTTGTCTTTACCTTTTCCCCCTTTTTGTCAAGGTCTTTTTCCAATTGCATTGCTAGTTGGTGCTTGGTAGTAATTCCTTGGTGCCAGGGAGGCTCATCCCCGAGAGTCATGTCCCATGCTGGGGGGAAGGTAATGTATTTATATGCTGAGTTTGGCTTAGAGAGAGGCAGTGACTCTCATTTTCATCACAGAGTTGTGCTGTCCTCATCTCAGTCAATTTTAGATCATCAGGAAACTGTTTTTAATGGATGCATATTTTCTATTATGATTTATCATAATTTACTTAATTTAATCACTAACAGTAGAATACTATAAATTGACACATTGGGGTAGATCTATATTTATAGCCATGGGACTATGTTCATATAGATTTTTGAGTGGAAAAAAGTAGGTTCCCAAAAATCTGTCTTACAATTTCAAATATGTGTGTATTTGAAACACACATATTTAGGTTGTCACTAATTTGCTTGGCTATTTAAGAACAATGTTGTGATAAACATCATGTTATCTATATCTTTTCACATACACTGAATCATTTCCTTAAAATAATTTCCTTGAAGTAGAATAGTTAAGTCAGAAGGCTTTTTCTTTTTAAAATCTTAGCCATATAAACTCATATATATATATTCCCAAATTGCCCTCTGTAGAGATGGTACCAATTTACATTTCCTTCAGTATGCTTGAGAAGATGAGTTTCCTTATCTTTCCTTGATTAGTGTGAGAAAATAGCTTATTTCTCACAAAAAACTGGATCATAGTATGATGCTACTGCTATTTCTTTTCTTTTTTTGTTTATAAGACATGTATGCATTTGGATAACACGTTAACAATCTATATACTGTTACTATTCTTTAAATCATTTATTTCATCTTAGAATTAGTTACTTTCTACTCTTTCTTCTCTTACCTCTCTAGTATTTGTGAACAAATTAATTTTCATACAGTTTAAAATTGTCCAAATGAGTAAATATTAGTAAGAAAAAAAATGAAGCTACTTAATACATCATGAGTTTGGGACTTATCTTCAAATGCCTTCTTTAATATCATTTTTATCCATTTCTGCTTCTGGCACAGGAGTTGAACACTTAAGTTGCAATTATAACATGATGCATATTTGAGGTTAAATAATAAGCTTTTACTGAGCTTTACCATGGATCAGCATTGCTCTAAGTGCTTTACATGCTGCTACCTCATTTAATCCTCCTAGTCACTTGTAGTAGTTCCTACCCTTATCTCCATTTTACAGAAATCAGGGCACAAAAAGGTTAAGTAATTTGTCCCTGACTACATATCTACAGTATAAGCCTGGGTTCACACCCATGGAATCTGAGTTAAGAGCCCCATTACACTATGCTGCCTCCCATTTAGAGCCAACGTAGCTAAACCAAATACATTTAAATTAAATCACCCTTCTAAAGCAAATCTAAAGCAAATCCAGCAATGTGTCCAATTTTTATAGGATGCATATAAAAGACAGAGATTTCATTCCCTGTTTTATCTTTTACATACTAGTAGCTTTAGGGAATTATTGATCTATCAAGCAGTATCTTATTGTTGTACTAATAAGAAGTCTGTGCGTTAGTGTCCTGATTCGTAAAAGGAAATAGACAAGGCAATCTCTAATCCCTCCCAAGTTGAAATTTCATGTTTAGGAATGTTTAACTTGTCTCCGTCTTCAAATGTATACTTTGTCCTATTTGGCTCAGAATCTCACGTGGTAAATCTACTGTGCATATCCTGCACAGACCTTTCTGTCAGATATCCTGCCAGGCTGTAAAAGACGAGGTTTCCCATCCATCTCATACAAAGTTACTGCTATGAGTGCCTCATATACCCATGGACAAACAGAAACAAACCACAGGTCACAAAGGGAGGGAAGGGAACAAAACTGGTTACCAGGCAGCTGTAGCAAAACCATATCTTAAGGACATAGGACAAACAGGATTGATTCCAAGCAGCTGGTAAGTTAACAGTTGCCTCTTAGCACACCAATGACCAATCAGAACTTTGATTAATACTTTCTTTTATGCTTGTATATGTGTGTGAGAGAGATTAAGTAACAGCAGTAGCAGCGGCCACAATAAAGCTGGAATGTCTTACCTGAACTGCGATATATGTGTATAATGAGAAGAAAATGAAGAATTACTTCTGTCAAGGGGGAAGGTGGGCCAGTGGAAAAGATGCAGCCTCTGGAAGTCCCCCCTGCCACCTGGTTTGCCTGTCATCTCCGTGTGACCTGGCATAAGTTACTTCAACTCTTTAGGTCTTTGTTTCCTCATAAGTGGAATGAAGATACTACTACTTCTGGTGCACTCACTCTATGTCCATTTCCCAGCCTCTCACTCCCTCTCAGACTGCAGAGAGACACTACTGCAGCAGCAGCTTAGAAAACAACCTGATGGTAACCGGGAGACTTCTATTACCATAAAGCAGTGAATTAATATAATGAACTAATCATGCCTATACTGTAATAATACATTAAAGAATCAGATTTATATAGTGTTGAAAAACAGGTATATTAATAATGCAGTGGTGTCATCTGTAGTATTATTTTTAGACATCTGTCATGTTTCCTGGTAGCCTTCTCAAAAACTCCTATTTATAGAAATAAAATTAAAATAGTATTACCAGTAACAATAACATGGTTGAAAGGACAAAGTAGAAATGGTAGAGAGAATTCCTATGCTAATAACAGTCCATATACACAATTGCTCCAAACCTCTAAACCTCTAGAACATATTTCAGAATACTGCAAGACATCGGTTATCCTGGATTCTATTGTTTAATAAAAAAAGGGAGGGTCAAACATGGACATTTCTAATATTGCTAAGCCCTGGAACACCTCATTAAGACATTTCTTTAATTAATAATTTGAGGTAATCAAAAGTGTGTAGGCCAATGTTTATGTGTATTTAGCCAACTTTTTCTTTTGAGGCAGTACATATGAATAGGAGTCTAGTTAAGATACCTGAGAGTAACTTTTCAAAGACAGTTTTATAGCTGTCAATAAATATTTGTTGAATATATGAATCGCAACTTCAAATTTATGTAGGACTAAATTTATACAACTACTATTTGTCGAATGCCCACTAAGTGTCAGGTGCTTTAATACCTCATCAGGGAGGTAGCAGATAGCAAGGTGGCCAAGAACTTGGATCCTGGAGGCTGACAGACCTGGGTTCAAATCCCAGTTCTTCCATTTATTACTTATGTGCTCCTGAGGAAGTTATGTAAATGCTCTGAAACTCTGTTTCTCCATCTATCTGGAAAACAGGGCTATAAGAGGGCAGTATTGAGGATTCAGTGAGATAATTCAATCAAATGCCTGGTTCATTGCATGATGTGTGGTAACATCTTGAGGATTATAATCCTCACTGATAATATACAAGGTATATATGAATTATCTTCTCCATGATAGAGATCAGGAAGATGAGGTTCAAAGAAATTTGAATAAACCATCCCAGGTCATGAATTGGACAGGGTCCAGATTTGAACTGAGGATTATCTGACTCCAAGGCCTGTCTTGAGTACCTATTTCCAAAACAGCTGAATATAGTTTTACACAAATTACTTCATGTATTTACAATGTATTTCTATTTGTTAAGAAGAAAAAAGCTGTTTGGCAAAATCTACTAAATCAAATGGTCTTAGGAAAATCAGTAATAATTAAAAGCTAGAAACTAAGTGGTATAAGAGTCCTGATAAAGGTCACAAGGAAAAACACAATGGAACAAAATGAAAAAAAACAAAGCAACAGCAGGTTCCGAGATTCAAGTCAACATGCTCTGGGAACTTCAGCACACACCCTTAAGTTCCTACTCTTACATGATCCCAATCCAACCTTCCTCTCCGATCCACCATTATAAAGGTGTGTAAAGATGCCTCCCACACAGCCAGACTATTCGCCTGCTCTCCTTGTGCCATGCAGAGAAGCCAGCATGTTGTTGTTGGCTGCCTGAAAAAAAAGACCAGGAGCCTGCTGAAATGCTCCTTCCTTCCCCTCCCCTCCCCACAACACAAACACACAGCAGCTGAAGGGCTCGCAGAAACAGTATTAATTCCTGCAGGAGGGCAGAATTTTTCTAGACACATGCAATGAACTTTTGGGAGCAGAAAAACAAGAGTTGGCTGGGTTTATGAGGGAATCCCTTTCCACACCTGCAAGACTGTACCTGTACACACATCCCATTAGCAAAAAGCTCTTCACACATTGTATACAAGATGTTACTGACAAAATGAAAGTCCCCTTGATGCCTACACTGAGCTGACCCCTGGCTCTGCCTGTTACAGGAACTTTGGTCTTTGCTGGCCTTATTGAATCTCAGTTAGTCTAGTAAATTTGGGCATGATGGGGAAGGGGTTAGTAGAGTAGAAGAATGAGAGGAATTCACCATGCACAGTTTTTCCTACCTAGAGTTGGTAAATGTTGAAAATTAAGTCTACTAAAAATTGAAGGGCTATGGAAGGAGAATGGAGGGAACAAGTGAAGAATCAAGACGTATTTAAAATAAACCTCCTCCCATCCCCACCCCCTGCCCTGCTGTTGTTAAAAGAAACTTCAGCAGTTCTGCCTTGGCTATTAAAATGTCCATAAGTTTTCTGTTTTTGGAGCTCTTTTTCAGTTTGGATGAGGCAGAGAAGAGAGTGGGAGGGAAGGGAGAGGGGGCTGGGAGCAGAGGTTTAACAAAGGATCACTTTAGCAGAAACTACTGAGTAATCGCTCTGTCCCTGGCCAAGAATAACATCAGCTCGATGCCGGCAATTAGAATCAGGTCAGTCGGGCCTCACAGCCGGTGAAGCCCTCCTCACGGACCCCAGCGTGCAGAGCTACTCATGCTGAGGTCACCAGTAGTCACTGTTGCCCAAGCAAGTCCCCTGACTCATTTGAAAGAAAGCTTTTTTGCTTTCTACTTCAGGGGCAGTAAGCCCATATGAGAAGGAAGTGGGAAGCAGTGAGGGAAAGGAGAGAGAAGGCACACAATGAATATATCAATATATAACAGATTCATTTTAATATCCCCAGACTATAAAAAGATTCTGTAATTTCCCCCAACCACCCTGAAACTCATTTTCAATAAGTTAATAAATGTAAAGCATCTAGTATAGTGCTTGGAACACAGTAAGTGCATAGTAAATGTCGGCTATTATTATTAAAACAAAGAAGGAAGACTCTATCCCATCACCTTAAGGCTTGAATCCTGAGAGCAGTTAGTGCAGAGCAGAATATACCTGGATAAGAAGAAGGAGTGAAGAGAAATTTTGATAATTTACTTATAGCGAGACTATGGTAGATAGAGTGCACAGTAGAAACAAAGGTCTTATTTTAAAAAATTATTGCCTGAAATTTTATAAGGGCAACACTAAGTTTTAATACTTCCAGTCTCCCTTCCAAAGCACAGAAAACAAACAAACAAGAAGAGACATTTCTAAGTTCTTTCCCTCTAGATCAGTGGTTCCTAGAGTGTGGTCACCAGAAGAGCAGCATTCAGCATCACCTGGGAACTTGTCAGAAATGGAAATAACTGAGCCCCACTCCAAACCTACTGAGTCAGAAACACGGTGCGAATTGGGGCAAAAAAGTGGTGTTTTAACAGCAGCCCCTCCCCAAGGCATTCTATTGCTCTAGATTAGGATCTGCAAACTATGGCTTGTAGGCTAAATCCAAACTGCTGCTGTTTTTTGTAAATAAAGTTTTATTGGAACAGCCACACTCACTCATTTTATGTATTGTCTTTGGCTGCTTTCATGCTGCCACGGCAGAGGTGAGTAGTTGTAACAAAGACCGTATGGTCTGCAAAGCCTAATATATTTACTATCTGGCCCTTTACAGAAAAAGTTTGCTGACCCCTGCCTGACCTAGAATAACAATGTTTTTCAAACTGTTGGTTTTACCCATCAGTGTGTAAAAGCTCATAGTTTCAATTTTGTCTCACTTTGTTAATCAAATCCCCTACCAGATGGACTGGACCATGCATATTTCCTCGTGCCTCTGTCTCTGGAAACCTCTGCCAATGGCTCTGGGTGACTTTCCTTTCTCACACACATGTAGAAGAAGAGTGTTTTGCCAGGGCAGACTCAGTGCACGAAAATTTTTAGATGTATGAGTGCAATCCTAGACAGAGATCTCGATCGAAACTCACTCTGTATGCATGGTTAGAGATGCCCTTTTCCAATCTCACATCCTGAATCAAAATTTGCCTTCTTGAAATTAGTACCTTCAATAAGCTGGATATGTAAGTGCTCTGATGACAATAAGCATGTTGTTGAGGCAGAAAGAATGGAAAGCTTTCCTTGCTTATAATGCAAGAAAGCTTGCATGGTCTTTTCTACTTTTATTAGATCACTAGGTTAAAGGCTATGCTCATGTACATAATTATTGTAATACAATAAATAACATAATATTGTATTATATAATATAATGGTGTAATGCCCCCTTTAATATCTTGTTTCATAGGATGTTAGGTATATTAGATTTCAATTCCACCCACTGGTATCTAACAGGCAATTAACCAAATTGTTAGTTATAGCAATGGCTACCTACACAAAAAAATGAATCCAAAGAGTGAGGAGTTCATTAGCCCCAGTTGAGAAGAAACTTCTCTATCTAAAGTGTTAAACCAAGGACAGGAAATAGAGGACATATTGAAAATGCAAACCATGTTTCAACAATTTGGTAATAATTATAATGGTTAGGCCTGCACAAGGCATCGGCAAAGCTAAAAACAAAGGCTTAAATCAAGGAAGGTTTTGCTCCTTCGGTGGAGTAGTCTGAATGTCCTCCAAAATGAAGTGCTTTAAGGCACTAAATATTCTTCATGTTAGAACACTTACTATCTTATTTGCTATTTTCCTATTTATACATTCTTCAGGCTAATAGAATTCAGTTTAACTCTCCTACTACAGTTCCAGCACTTCACCCTTATTCATTTTCACTTAAATCAGCTGTGGTTTGGAAAGAACAGGGGGAGAAAAAAAGTGATATTATATACATGCATAAAATTATGAGGAATGATTTTCTGTTCACTCTCCAGGAGACACAAGATAACTCCCTTCTTGGGAGTTCTGACTCCTCCCTCAGATAGATCTGACAGATTCTGAAAAACATACTTTCCATATACTTCATAGTTCAGGGAAACTAAACCAGTATAATCCTCAGTGAAAAAAGAAACCCACACAAGAATAGCAGAACCCTGAATTCTCAACGGAATGTAGTTGCTGGAAGCTAATCAAAAGAACTGGAAGGACTTAAAAATGGAGCAGTTTCTAAAAGTGCAAGTTAGCAAAACTGTCTCTCTTTCTCCAAAGCTTCAATACCCTGCAATCACCTCCTCCCTTCCCCCATAAACATTTTAAGGTATGGATGCTCAATTTAAAAGGGACCAACTGTCTAGATTTGTTAGAACCATAGGCTATACTCACATAAGGGAAATATGGCTAATCTAGTGAAGTCTCCACTATCTACTTTATCTGATAATTTGGCATTCTCGAGTGTTCTCAATGACAGAGATTTGAGGAATTTAAAAAGCTTTAAGGAATTTACGCAGATTTAGAAAAACTCAAAGATACACATTTATACCTGCAATTGCGGAAATGTAACCTAGCTTAAATGCTTCAATTAAACTCAAAGATTTTCTAAATGAGGACATTTCTACATGGCTGAGGGCAGCATGTTGATCAAAATGAGATGCTATATTCTTTACTTCCCAGATTAAGAAGTCTGGATTTTTTCTCCATAAAAATGACCTAAGAAACTATATCACAAATGACTACACTTAAAATTTCTCAGTTATGATGAATTAATATAATACACAGAGTGCACTATCACAGATAAAGATAATCAAGTGATGAACTTGAATAACAATGTCTGGATGGTAGCTGAAAAGATAAGTAAAGATACAGGGCATTATAATTGTTTTATTCAGAAGCAAAAAAAAAAAAGCTTTGGGAAAGGCTGCCTTAGCCTTTGAGTGAATTTTAATTTTGCACAAACTAATGCACACACTCTGTACTACATTTTTATAAGAAAGAAGCAAATGGTAAGAGATCAAGCTGATATAAGGTATTTCCTCAAGTAACCAAATATCAGGGAGGTTCAAAGAATTAGTACAGATTCAGCCCAATAATCCAACTGTAGAACATGGAAACTGATTCTAATGATAATCCTGAATCATCAAGAATAATTTAACTCTTTATAGTCTGACTTTTTGGTGACACGATCCTTTTCCTGTCATTGGGACCATGCTGATACACTAGTCGGATATGCCTATGTTGCTCCTGCACATATATCCTAAGGAGTTCCTGTCACTTAATAGGCAATGTGTAGGGGATCAATATTTCACTATAGTGTAAGTTCCACGATAGCAAGGATTTTGTGTATATAGCCACTGTTACAGTCCCAGGGTTTAAACAGTGCCTAGCACATGACAGGGACTCAATAAACATTTTTTTTTGAGATTTATTATTTATTTATTCCCCACCCCCCCCGGCCCCATTGTTTTGCACTCGCTGTCTGTTCTCTGTGTGTTCTTCTGTGTCTGCCTATCTCCTCTTTAGGCAGCACTGGGAAGAGGCTCTCAATCTGTTGCACCACCTCAGCTCCCTGGTCTGCTGCATCTCTTATTGTCTCTCCTCTGTGTCTCTTTTTGTTGTGTCATCTTGCTGCGCTAGCTCTCCGCGTGGGCCAGCTCTCCACATGGGCCAGCACTCCTGCACAGGCCAGCACTCCACATGGGCCAGCTTGCCTTTCACCAGGAGGCCCTGGGAATCGAACCCTGGACCTCCTATATGGTAGACGGGAGCCCAATCGCTTGAGCCACATCCGTTTCCCTCAATAAGCATTTGTTAAATAATTAGCTATCAAACCAGAAGACCAGTCAACTAAAAGAATTTCCTACAAGAAGAAGTTGAAAGTTATTTATTGAAAATCTTGATAGCTCATAAAGGATTAATATGTGCTCTCATATACCAAGTCTCTGAAGACAAGGAAGTAATACATTTAGAAATAAAGATGCAAAAGTGCTAGCTTTTAGGTATCTGGGAATTAGACCCTCTGGGAAGTTAATGAATTAAGATCATACAACAGAAAGAGTAAACACTACAACAGAGATTTTCACAGAGAAACATTCAAATGACAGAAAGAATGTCAAACATGAATTCAGCATCATCTTTCAGCAAAGCCAATGTTATGGCTCCAAAATGGTTCTTCCCTCAGAGGAGATGCCCCATGAGCCATCCAAGCCAGGGTGACACTGGTAAACTTCAGAAAAACGACTCCTACGTTTTCCATTGACCTTAATGTTTGTTTGTTTTTTTCCTCCCCCACTAAGAGAAGGATGATCTTAGCACATGGAATAGCCTTATCTTGAATTACCTGATGCCGGGCTCGACTCTGGTCCAGAAGCTGCCGGGACTGAAGTTTTTGCTGTTCAAGTTGCTGCAGGGCAAAATGGAGTTGGTAACTGCCCGCTGTGGGGTGATACTTGTGCTGGGGAACCACCCCTGTTGCCTTGCTATACGCGTTGTTCTCTACCTCTCCCTCCCAGGCAAAGCCACCTGTCTGGAGGCTCCTGGAGAGAAAAGAAAGCAGATTTCTTAAGTGGTTGTGTGGACAAGCTAAAGGAAAGGAGAGAAATGTCTCAGGGATTTCTCCTTTATAGAAATAAACACAGTTTGGAATTATAAATTTGCACAGTGTGCAAATTATCTGGTTCCCCCACTAAGCTACACGACGGCAAAGACAGGGTCTGCTTTGCTCTCCGCCCTGGGCCTAGCCTACCATAAGGCTCAGCACATGATCTATGTACAATAAACATTTGTAGAATGTTAAATAGCTGAAATAGCAATTTCACTCCTGTGACTGCCACTAGGACCTCCAAGAAGAGCCCAGAGAGCTTCAAGTGCAGGAGGGTAGACTAATTTAAGGTAGGAACAGAAGCCCAATCATCTTCTATAACATCAACTTCAAAAGGATAGGGGTAAATTACCCAGCGTTCTTGGTTTTGCTTAAGCACTCACTAGTGAAGGATCTAATCTTTTTTTGGAAGCTATTTATATTTAAGCTTATGTCCCTATCATGGGATAATGTAAATTATGTGAGAAGACTCTTCCATTATCCTAAATTTACTTCAGTAGGGTCTCTAGCCAGGCTGATAGTTAACCAGTACACATGAGGAAGGTGGAAGGCAGCTGGCCTTTTTGACTGGTCAGTCCCTATGCTATGCTTTTTGTTAACTACTTTGACTATCCTCCCTGCCCAAGTTCCTAAATTCTAGTGACCACTCTCTGTATATCCAAGTAGGATTCTTTACAACTATAGGCTCCTACATCTCCCCTCTCAGTCCATTTTTTTCCCCAAGTAGAAAAGTCCCCCCACTTTTTTTTAGAACAGTCTTATTTCAGAGTCCTTCCATCTCCTTAACATGTTTGGTTATCCTTCTCTGGACCTTCTTTAACTACCTTGTTTGTTTATTTATTTATTTATTTATTTAGACAAGTGAAAGAATGCCCAATTTAAGAGAAGTATTCACAGTGATTAAAATCGTCATGTTTGTAAATTTTCTTTGGAGTGACTGGTCATTTCAATGGCAGAGATGCAGCAGGACTCGGGTGAGTATATGCAGACCTTCCTAAGTCCTGACCAGCAGGCCACCTGGTTACTTACAGTCGGGGTCCTGGTGAATCCAACAGAGCACTACGGGAGGGAGCAAAGGGGAATAAATGTCTGTCTGGTCAAGAAGTCCATGCCTCTCTCTTGCCTGTAACCTCCCTCATACCTTGGTTATTTCAGGTCTCTGATTTGCTCTCCTTGTGTCTCTCAAATGAAGAGATTTCCAAATACCTAGTTAAGGGTAAGTCCGTGAAATGTACTCCAATGTCTGTTGGATAAAAGTTTTTCTACTCACACAATCTCACTTCTGATATGTCACATCCCTTGCTCATCCACTCCCACAAGTTGGTTCCTATAGCTCAGTTGCACAATTATACTTTCAGCTAATCTCCTTGGACAAAACAGGACCAAAAAGCTCAGAGCTTATTTATTATTATTATTATTTTTTAAGATTTATTTATTTATTTATTTATCCCCCCCCTTGCTGCCTGTGCTTGCTGCGTCCATTCGCTGTGTGCCTTCTCCGTGTCTGCCCATCTCCCCCTTGCTGTGAGGTCCCGCTGCATCAGCCCACTGCGCCGCGCGGGCCGGCCTGCCCTCACAAGGAGGCCTCGGGAAGCGAACCCGGGGCCTCCCACATGGTAAACGGGAGCTCCATCGATTGAGCCACACCTGCCTCCTATTATTATTTTTTGAGTATTAATTTTTTTGCTCTTCAGTGATCCCTCTCTTGTAATGCCTCAATGTACATGTTGTTATACTTTTTAAAAGACATGATCTTTCTCAAGGGGCTTTCAGGAGTATGGAGAAATGTGGCAGTCACTAATCAAATATGAGTAGGTACCTAAATACATGAATAAAATGTTAACATTATTCTTAAAATGAAATGTTGAGTGGGAGTAAGATAAGAGTTACATGGTTAGGAAGGGAGGAGCCAGAGGAACCCCTTTTCTCTTCTCTCATTAGTAAGTGAAGAGGAAGGCATTCTGAAGATAACATGTGAGAAACGTACCAAATAGCTGAAGGAACTGTTATGTTATGAGCTGTGCCTGGAAGGAAGGGCAATGGAGAAAGGTATATAGGTACAAACAAAGAGAAGGTTCAAGGAAAGAGTCGGCTGGTACAGTAAACAAATGAACACAAGGGGAGGGGACAGGTAAAAGAGCAGACTGCCTGGCGGGACCTTGAGCTCTCCATACCGAATAGGACAGGTACTGCTTTGAGTCTAGAATGAAATTATGGTTTAAGATACCTGGTCCAAAGTTCAGAAAATGCACCAATTATGATACTGCTTCCAATCCTGGCTTTCAGGCTACAGGAAAAGCTTCTAGCCACCAGTAGCAATCTAGACTCTGTGATTAGATACTAGAGGACTTAGGTCACTATGTAGGTGATATCAAAATTCACCTCTCTGGCTAAGGAGATTGGTTTTATTTTCCAAAAAGTGCTTTAATATCATATATTCCCAGGGGGGCACTTATTTTAATGCCTTCTGTTGTATATCAGAAATCAAAGTCCATAACTAGCCCCCCTTCATTGGAAGATGATCATGGACAGGTTCTCAGGTATTGTGGCAGTTTGATATTAATTATGAATTCCAAAAACATATATTGATTATGTTTGTAAACTGGTCTGTTTCTCTGGGTGTGATACCCTTTGAATGTATTAGATTCAGCTGAGATATCTGATTAAATTATGTTAAGATTAAGGCTTTAATTCAACCATGTCATTGGAGTGCGGCTCAGCGTTGAGTCCCAGCCGCCTTGGACTGATAAAACAGACTCTCATACGGAAGTAGGCACACAGAGAAGAAGAACACGGAGGAAGAAGATGGCTCATTAGACATAGCAGAGGCCCCGGGAAGAGAGATGAGCCTGATAGTCTACAGCTGACCTTGTGGAGAGACCAGAGCTGCTGAGCCCAGAAAGAAACGAGCCCTGAGAAGAAAGACGAGCCTTATGCTAGCCTACAGCTGAGATCAGAAGAAGCTGGGACCACGGAGCCCTAAGAGGAAGAAGAAAGGCTGAACCCTCGCAGACATCGCCTGCCATCTTGCATCAACACATGGCAACAGACTCTGGGTGAGAAAGTACATCTTATGGTACCTCGAGTTGGACTCTTTAGGGCCTTGTGAATGTAAGCTTCTACCCCAAATAAATATCCTTTATAAAAGCCAACAGATTTCTGGTACTTTGCCTCAGCACCTCTTTGCCTGACTAATACAGGTGTGTATGCATGAAGCAGGGTATAAGGGGTAACAGTGGGCAAGAGGAAAAGATCAAATAAGGGCTTTGGATACGAGGTGATTTCTTCTTCCAACTACACACATATTGAACAGACTGGAACATCATAAACTTTCACAGTCAAAGCTGTTTTTAATCTCATCAGAAACATAAGCCCAGTCTCCAAATCAAAAAGGAAATTTCTCAAGCAGAGGCTTTTAGCAAAGAAGCAGGATTTTTTACAGTGTAACAGTGGATGGGGGTAGGGAATGCTCACTTGTGTAAGGCAATGTGATAAGTGCCAGGAGAAACTTACTTGCTTTGAATTACAGTGGGTGTTACTCAGGCCATGGCATCTCACAGTTAAAGCACAAGCCTTTGGTATTTCCAATATGCAAGTGAAATGAAGATTGATACAGAGGAATCCAGGCATATGATAACTAGGGTTTTCCTGGATTTCTGATGTCTGAGTTTATAATACATATTTCATTCTATGGCATCTACTAGTTTCCATTTCCACCCAAAACTCCATCCCATTTTCTTGAACTTCATTCTATTTTACAAGTAATACATTTTCTACTCCTACCAAAATTTTGACACTCAACCATTCTTTCTAAAAATACTTAGCCTTTTTATATTATTTTTGCTCAATATTAAAATACAACAATGCACATTTTCCCTATAAATAACTTCTAATAGTTTTACATTATTTCTAGAATAGACATACAGAGGCAAGAGTTAGTTGTGTGAATGCTCAGACCATATAACATTTGATTCAAAGTGAACTATGCTGTATTTCATCTTTATCACCTGCAATAGGCAACGATATGGCAAGGTTTTCTGAATACCACAATTTCTTATTAGCCTATCCATTTAGAACTTCATCATAATTTCTGTATCACACTGTGGCAATTCAGGACTAAATGGTTTTCTTCATAACTGCTGTTCCTACAGCACATCCCGCAATCTCCAGGCAATACATATCAAAGAGCAACACTTCTCCCTCTGGTTTAATATCTGTTTCATCAAATGGATGTTGGTTTAAGGAATTTGGAGAGAATCTACAAAATGCACTGGTCTTTAGCAAAGCCAAATCTCCTCAGCAGGCTCTTACACTTTCCATAAGGATATGCTTTCAGGGTGACAGATTATGGTCATTCAGGTTTGGGTATTTGGTTGACATTTGAGCCTATCACTGAAGTACCATTTCAAGGAAAACAACTGCCAATAGTTATTTCAGGTAAAAACGCTGTTTTATGAAAAAAGTGGGGGGATCAGATTGCAACTCACATGGTCACACAAGCGCTTTCCTTGACACAACTATCATATAGCATACAGCAGAAGTGCTTTATGCAGAGGCCCCATTTTATGAGAATATTACAAAGATATGTACTCCAGGATTGAAATTTAATAAAATAATTATTACTGCTTATCAAGGACATTATTAAGTAAAGCTGGCATTTCTCTTCTCACTGTGAATGCTGTGGTGGTAAAGACACAGTGATCACTGCCATGGGTTGATGCCACTGCCTAGATTTGTACTAAGGCATGAACAGTTTTATCCAACATTGTTTTTGCACCATCAGTGCAAATGTCAATGTAAGAAAAAGGCAAAAAACAAAACAAAACAAAAAAAACAAGTCTTAGTATTACTACGAAAATAGTGTCTTGAGGATCCTCTCCACCCTCATCCCAGGGCCCATGGGCAGTTTTGAAAACCACAAACCTATTCCAAGGCAGGTTGCCATGGCTGGGGGTTGGGGAGGAGAGATGATGGAAATTCCTCTGTGAGGTACTGCAGGCCTTCTCTGTATACACTGCAACTGCCCTCCAAAGGCTGGGTGTAGGGCAACAGGTCAAATTTTCCTAAGCACAAAAAACTGGAGACAAGATCAAAGCACTAACATTCAAGATGAAAAGCAGAGATCTCCCACGGTTCAGAAAGCTGGCCACTTGTTTGCAAAGCATAAAAGGATCTCTAGAGGGGAGCTGATGTGGCTCAGTAGTTGAGTGCCAGCTTCCCACATATGAGGTCCTAGGTTCAATCCCCGGCTCAGGTACCTCAAAAAAAAAAAAAAAAAATTTAAAGCTATCTCTAGAATCTTTACTGGTGGTACCAATCCTGTCCACAAAACATTTGAAGAGAGTGGTGAACTGAACCTAACTAAAGCTGCAATGAAGTACAAACCCAGCTTAACTATCAACTAGATTGGCTCAAACCTCCCCCCATCACAACACACTGACATCAGCAGCCTGAGAGAAGGATGGGCCTGTCTTTTTTCGTTTTGGCATAAATATTATTTAATTAAGTCTTTGGTTTTACATAAAGTATCCAGCACTCAATCAATATTTCTAAAATACACACAGAAACAAGGAAAAGTGAGTCATGAGTGAAAAAAAAAATCACAGGATGTCACTGAGAGATGCCTCAGATGAGGGACTTATCAGACATCAACTTCAAAATAACTGTGATAAAGTTATTTTGTAAAATATGCAAAAGGGTCTAGTATAAAAGGTGGGCAACATATATACAGATGGGAAATTTCAACAGAGAGATGAAACCTATAAAAATGAGCCAAAACCGAATCCTAGAAATGAAAAAACAAAATCAGAAATGAAGTACACATTCAAACTGCTTAACTGCAGACTGAACACAGCAGAGGAGAATATCTAACATATGTAATACTGGAATCCCAGAAGGAGAGGAAAGAGACTACGGCAGAAGAAATATTTAAGGAGATAATGGCTGAGAATTTCCAATGTTGATGGAAGACACTAACTTATAGATCCAAGTAGCTTAGTAAACCCCAGGCAGGATAAAAAATAAAAACCTACACTCAGGCACATCATAGTCAAACAGATAAAAACTAAAAAGAAAGAGAAAGAGAAAAACTTAAAAGCAGCTGGGATAGCGGGAGGCTGGTAAAGGCAGAAATATTACATACAAGGGACAATGCAAATTAATAGCTGACATCATTAAAAATAATGAAGGCCAGTAAAAAATGAATAGATATCTTTAAAGTGCTAAAAGAAAAAATAAGAGCAACATACCTGTCGATCTAGGCTTAAACATTTAAACATCACTGTCAATCAACTCAATTTGACAATTATGGAAAACGACACCCAACAACTTCAGAATACACATTCTTTTCAAATGCATGTGGAACATTCACCAAGATAGTTCAAATGCTGGATGATAAAACAAATCTCAAAAATCAAAGGATCAAAGTCACATGGAGGGAAGCGGGAGTGGCTCAGTCGATAGAGCCCCCGTTTACCATGTGTGAGGCGCCGGGTTCGCTTCCCGGGGCCTCCTTGTGAGGGCAGGCCAGCCCGCGCGGCACAAGGGGCTGATGCAGCGGGACCTCACAGCAAGGGGGAGATAAGCAGACACGGAGAAGACACACAGCGAACGGACACAGCAAGCACAAGCAGCAAGGGGGGGATAAATAAATAAA
>JAQZBX010018789.1:0-34309 GCA_029593785.1 Cabassous unicinctus | reverse complement strand
TTGCATTTGTTCCCTTCCCCTTTTCCTCTTCCTTCTGATTACATGGTCATGAAAACCTGTGTGGCTATTACCACTCCTCAAATGAAAAATTTCTTTGTTGATTTTGTGAGAAACCTATCTGGATTTCCTTGCTCTGTCTGAGTCCAGAGCTCATAATGCTTAGAAAAGAAACCCTGCAGTAGAACCAGGATAGATGTGGCTCACTGGACTGGACTGAAAAGAAAATTTTCATCTCAAACTCTGGAAGGCAACATTTGTGAACCCTTATATGACTCAGGCTCACTGCAGTTCACTTTAGGTAAGATCTTTTGTTAAAAAGAGTGCTAGGGGAAGCAGATGTGGCTCAAGCAATTGGGCTTCCACCTACTGCATGAGAAGTCCTGGGTTTAGTTAGTGGTGCCTCTTGGAGAAGGTTAGCTGGCATGACAGACAGGCATGGTGAGCTGATGCAACAAGATAATTCAACAAAGAGACACAAAGAGGAAAGACAATGAAAGACACAACAAACCAAGGAGCTGAGGTGGCTCAAGTGATTGAACACCTCTCTCCCACATGGGAGGCCCCAGGTTTGGATCCCAGTGCCTCCTAAAGAGAAGATGACCAGACACAGAAAGCACACAGTGAATGGACAAGAGCAAACAGCAACCTCAATCAATGAGGGAGGGGAGAATAAATAAATAAAATAAATCTTTAAAAAAAAGAGTGCTGGAAAATATTTTTCCTTGGCCTAATGAGCTTTAAAAGAAAGTGTGTTATTTGCTATATCAAATGGTGCTACCAGTTTTATAAAACTTTTGCAAAAATGGGAAGGGATAAAAGAAGCAAACAATTGTGAGTCATAAATAAAAAAATGCAGCTGAGCTATTAGGCAGGTGTTAGTCATTAGAGCCCAGTAACATTAATGGGAAACATACTAGCATGTTCCCTCTGTATAGAAGAATATGCTTTGCCATGTTTGGTGTTCTTTAAAAAATCTTGAGGAAACATTTAAAGAATTTAGGTTCTGCTTTTATTTTTGCTAAAATGTTACTTTTACTTCCAAAAAAATTTGTTCCAAAAACAACTTAGACTTTTAGAATACTCACGAGTTTCTATTTAACAATTTGATTATATGAAGATATAAATGAATTACATTTACCATCTGTATCATTCTATCATCTTAAAATGCACATATTGCACTTTAGAGAAAGTTGCATGCAAGTTGCATTAAACCAACTAAAATAAATGCATGCTGTTAAGAATACATTTCACATTTTACCCACAGAATAATACAGCTTTTATGCCATTTTTGTTGTAATGAGGTGTTTTATACCAACTCCCATGAAAACTGCCTGGCTCCCAAGGACTAACTTCAGGCCTGGCTTCTCTTGTAGAAGGGGAAGCAGTCAAAACTTTACAGATGGAAGGACAACTCAAGTATCATGTATCAAAGAAGCCCATATGAACTTACACAATAGTCCCTGTATAAAGCAAGTTTATTTTCAGAATTTTCAAAGGAAATACTCATTTATATCTAATGTTGAACTCCCAGAATATAATTTAAGTTCCATTTGTCTTAATGATATATTTGTAAATATCAACATCTGTCTCTTGTACTTTGTTCAAGTTTTTCAAATATATTTTGCTTATCTTATCGAACCCACTTACTGAACATTATTTTTAACTTAGAGCAATCAATATTTAATCAATCATCAAATATTTGCTAAGTAGCAGCTGAAGAGTCACCAACTTTGTGACACAAGAATGTATAAAAGGAAAACAAAACCAAGGCAAGCCTTAAGAAGAAAGTGCAGCTTGAGCTGGAGAAGGTGAATAGAAGTGGAAAGAGAAGAAAAGGTAGTTTGCTGGGTACCACATGCAACTTTCAGCCTTGAACATACAATAACTCATTTACTCTTCACTGAAGGATAGTATTATCATATCAACTCCCCAAATGAAGAAATAAGCAAATGAGAAAAGTTAAGTAACTGTCAAGTTATTTTAGTCTCATTGCAAATCCCAAATTTTCAGACTCTCATCATCTGACACCTTGTTCATTTCAAGAACCTTTCTAACACATGTGCAAAAACAATAAAGTAACCACTTCTTAGCATGCTATCCACAGTCCTTCATTGTTTGTCTCTGCCTAGAGACCACCCTTCTTCTGTTGCTGCTTTTGCACACACACTTGCCTTGAAAACATACTAAGTTTAGTCACAAGCATGCTAATGTTCTTTGGTGACTTAGTGATTCCTGCTGCCCTGGATACCCTTAGCTGCCTTGTAGGCAGCCTTCAAGTTTAGTCTGAAATTTTTCCTCCTCCATGAAGCCATTTTTACCTTGCACACCCAAGAACAGATGTGTGCTTTCTCAACAGCTTCTATCTGTCTTTAGTACTGTTATGTTAAATCATAATTATTTTCATGTCACTATTGCCTCTGCAATGAATGAGACCCTTAAAGGCAGGTCCTCTGTCTTATTCATCTAAATACCTCAGTGCAAAATCTTGCATCTGCTTAGCATCTGGCATACAGTAGATGCTCAGTAAATATTTGGTATAAAAATAAATGACCACTGCATGTGATAAATAAGACATTTCCAAAAACTATTTAAGGACTCAATGAGAGGAGTATTTAAACTTAACCCTGCTCCATGAGTAAATTTAGATTTCACACATAGACTATTTATTCTGTGTTCTACCAGTAATTCTCTACCAGTAATTCTCAAGAAGAAAACTGTAAAAACTGCTTTTGGCATTTCTTTTAAATCTTACAAAAAAGTAGGAAGTAACAGGTGGTAATTAAGTCTTATTTTTGTTTCCAAAATCTACTCCAAGCTAACCAAATTAGAACTTTTTCTTGAATAACATTTCTTATGGGTTGAGACTCCCATAAATTCTGGGAATTTATGAATAGAATGCATGAACATTCTGTGCATGTTTAATAAACATTGCTTGGGGTAATCTAGTGTCTTAAGTAGAGAGGATGCCAAACATTTCTCCTTTACTTTGCTCAATACAACTGTAGAAATAAGTGACTTAGAAGCTTATCACACTTTGAACTTTCTCACATTCTTCAGTCCACCCTTCAATCATTTATAGAGGTTTCATGGACTTAAGGAAATTTTTTCATATAAGTTTTGCTCACTTTTCATCACAAGCTGTTAGATTTTTTTATGCTATGGCCTTGCACAAAGACTGGCTTTTCTTGTGCATAGAAGGAAATTAAAGTAGATATTCACCACTTCTGAGTTTCTCAGAACCACAGTTTGGTGCCTAGGTTGCTCATATTTTTCAATGAATTACATCCCCAACTACTGAAAAGGAAAGGGTTTCCTGGGGACAAAAGGGGGAAATTGCAAGCTTCTCCCTGAGTTTCCCAGTGGCACTCCCTTTTTACTGTGGTCAGCATGAAATAGACTGACTACAGGAAATGAAGTATTTCATTTATTATTTGGGTATTTTCACTCACTTCACTGGAGGCCTTATGAATCTGGGAAAGTATCCTATCTCTCAGGAATAGCCAGAGCCCAAAGATCTCAGATGCTGCTAAGGGGATGTTACCCTTCACTTAACTAAATCATCAAATTTATATGTAAGTTTATGGGGACCCAAAGAGTCAGAGCTATCTTGTAAAAGAAGAATGAAGGAATTTGGAGGACTTAATCTTCCCTATTTTAAAACTTACTAAAAAGACACAGTAATCAAAACAGCATGGTACTGGTACAAGGAAAGACATATAGCCCAAAGGAATCAAACAGAGAGTTCAGAAATAAACTCTCACATCTATGGGCTACTATTTTTTGACAAGGCACCAAGTCCACTTGATGGGGAAAGAAGAGTCACTTCAAAAAATTGTGCACAGGCACCTGGGTATCCATATGCAAATTAGTTAACCATAAATAAAAATGACCTCACAATAGATCAAAGACCTAAACATAATAGCCAAAACTATAAAATTCCTAGAAGAAAACATAGAAAAGCATCTTCTGGACCTTCTGATACGCAATGGTTTCTTAGAGTTTATACCAAAAACATGAGCCACAATGAAAAATAGATAAATGAGAGTTCATCAAAATGAAAAACTTTGTGCATCAAAGGACTTCATCATGGACGTAAAAAGGTACACTTTTTACCTTTGGGAGAAAATGTTTGGAAACACATATCCAATAGGGTTGAATACCCAGAATATCTGTTTAAAAATCATACAACTCAACAACATAAAGACAAACAACCCAATTAAAAATGGACAAAGGACTTAAATAGATATTTCTCCAAAGAAGTTACACAAATGACCAAACTGGAAGATAGTTTTGTGGTTCCTCAGAAAGCTAAACATAGAAATACTGTATGACTTGGCAAACCAACTGCTAAGTATGTACCAAAAGAACTGAAAGCAGGAACTTGAAGAGGTATTTTCACAACAATGTTCTTATTGGCATTATTCACAAATGTCAATAGATGGAGGCAACCTAAGTGTCCATCAACAGATTAATGGATAAATCAAATGTGTATATATGTGTGTTTGTATATATATATACACACACAATGGAATATTATTATTCAGCCATAAAAAGAAATAAAGTTCTGATACATGTGATAACATGGATGAACCGTGAAGATATCATATTGAGTGAAATAAACCAGTCACAAAAGGACAAATATTGTATGATCTCACTGATATTAAATAATTAGAATAAGCAAACTCATAGTGTCAGAAACTTGAATACAGTTTAACAGCAGATGTGTGGAGGTAGGGAATGGGGATTTCATGCTTAATTGCTACAGCATTTCTGTTCAGGGTGATGGAAAACTTGGGATAGATGGTGGTAATAGCAGTACAACCTTGTGAACACAATCAGTAGCACTGAACTATTTATTTGAGTGAGGTTAAAATGGGAAATTTTTGGTTACATATAGCTTAATACAATGAAATGTTTTTAAAACCATAGGACTATGTGACACAATGAATACCAATGCACACTCTGACTAACCAGTGAGGTTATATAGGCTAGTAACATGGTCAAAATGACTTTATTTTCTCTATTTTGTATAGCTTGAGGCATAGGCAATAACAAATTATTATTTCCTTTTTCGGCTGTGGAGCAGCTCATTAACTTGTAATCTTTATACCTGCATTGGTTTTGCTGTTAGCTTTTTAATTGGAACTGGGGCTGTGACCCACAGTGTTGAATTTAAATTTAGCTTATTATTGGCTTTTTTACAGGAAGCAGAGTGTGGGCTGGCTTGATTTGTTTAAGGAGATATTAAATAAAGTTTTAGCAAGTTTCAAAACAAAGTGATAGTGACATAACTGGATATTAATTTTTGCTGTTATGCTCTACTCCTGGCAGCTCCTAGTGGCTGCTCTTCTTGCAGCTGTAGAGCTGCTTCTTTAACAGAGATGGGGTAAATTAGATGAACATGAGTTAAAGCATCCACCTCTTGATTTTTAGGTGGAGAGGTTGTTTTTGTGAAACATAAATATTGTTAAATTACTAGGAATTTTATACACCTTTTAAATATTCATATGAAGTTTTTATTCATACAAATTTAAGAGGGTTAAAGAATACCTTTTAATTTTATAACAATCTTAAAATCTTTTTATTCAAACTATCATGTATTAAATAAACTCAAGTATTTTATTACTTTACTTTTTTCAAGATGAAAGAACAAATCTTTTGCAATAATTTGAAATAAAAAGCTACTTTTCTGTATTTGACTTTGTGAAAGCAGGTTTGAACATTATGTTCTTTTAAAAGTGATAAGACTAGTTTCTTTAAGGAAATGATAAGGTTAAAGTACAAGAAGCTATTTTAATGAAACAGACTTTCTTTTTTGTATACTGATTATTCAGGAGAAAAACTCTTTGTAAGCTTTTATTAAAACAGACTAATGACTGAAGTAACTTTGAGAAAGAATAAAATTTTAACTTTGTATTATTATATTGTTTGACACTAAAGCTTTTAAATCTTTATAGACAGACCCATTAAATCTTACTTAACTTGACCACAAAAATTCCTTTGCAGCACAATTTCTGCACTTCGTGTATTCATCCAGGTTTTGTCCCACATTTTACTCTTTTTTAATAAGCAGTCATTTTATTTTAGGATGAAATTATTTTCTTTTACTTTAATTAAAAAAAACACATTCTATATACCCTCTATAAGTGTTACCAAAATGATTTTGGAAACTGTTTCCAAGGAAACCTCTTACAACATACAATTACCATCAACACTAAACAAATTTATCAGAATAATGATTCAATTTGGTTATAACTATTTTTATTATTTCAAATTAGTATCCATATTTATTTATTAATATAAGTGCTTATTTAATTTTTGGCCATTTGAATAGAGCTCTTTTAATAATTTTAATTTATAAATTTAATATTACCATCTGGAGGTATCAAAATATACACTGACACTGAACAGACACAACTGCAAAATGAGTTACAACATATCAATAGAAACAAATATCTTTGATTTTACTGATTTTGAGAATTTTTCTGGAAACTGTGTTGCCAAGTTTTCCTACTCTTCCAGTGGTTTAATTCTATTAGCCCCCATCAGCTCACAGCCTTATTATCATGTAGGCAGTAGGAGGTTTGCATAGTTGCTACTGGAATGTTTTCCTTAACTTAGTGAACTCTTTGGCAGAATATTTTCTTACAAGCATGATTTCACTAACAAGGGCTTTATTCAACACTTTAGGATTCTCCTGTGGCCTGGTTCCAAAATGCTTGATTGTTGTGGCTGCTGTTGTTGTTGTTGTTTTGGGGGCCTGGGTAACGGGGTTGCACCTGGGGTTCTTGGGGGTGCTGGAGATGGTGCCCCTCTTCCCGTTCCCCATCACAGGAATGTGATTTTTATCAAATTTAGAACGGCATTGGTTTACCCGACGTTTTCCTTTTTAACAGTGAGGACAGGTAGAAGTGGAGAATTTAACTCCAGGCTGATTTTGAGGGCATTTCTTTTTAAAATGGCTATCTTTTCCACATTTAAAACAGGTTTGGGTAGATTTAAACATGGCTGTTAGAGCTTGGACTGTAAAGGTTTCTGTGTCTACATTTTGACAGGCTTTGATAAATTCTCTGTTTGAGCAGTAGTGCAAATATTAGTTATGACTTTTTGACAATAGATGTTAGCATTTTCATAGGCCAGTTGGAGAAGCAATGTGTTTGCTGCTTCTGAGTTTTCAATATGACAGGCATTTGCATTTTGTTATTTATTCACAAAATCTAGATAGGATTCAGAGTCTCCTTGTTTGATGGTAACAAAGGAGCAGGAGGCAGCTCCTCTGAGATATCTAGGCATCCCCCAGCCACTGGAATAGGTGGCAGCAGCAGCGATGGTAATGGGAAGGGGGAGGGGAAGAGGATCTGGCGGCATAGATGGAGTAGCCACATCTGTTTCTGTTTTTGCTGATGGAATATATAGCGGAGTTAATGCTGCACAAACAAGGCTCTAAGTTGTAATAGTACTAAAGGTGTTTATTCACCTTGTTCAAACTTATGTTTTAAGTTTTGTCCTACTTGTTCCCATAATTCTAAATCTAAGTTTGCCTTATCCAAGAAATACGGGAAATACGTATGCACGGTGTGCAACATATCTAATAGTTGCTCTTCTTTCACTTTACATTCAGAAGCTTTAAGCAATTGCTCTAACACTTTTAATTGGATCCTCTGTCCTGAGGTTAATGTATTCCCCATGTTACTTTAAAAGACAAAGTTTTTTGGTAACAAACTAAAAATATTTGGGACTACTGCATACAGTAGTTGTGTTACTTACCTTGGGGCTACTGCACACAGTAGTGATGTTACTTATATTGGGAATACTGCATAAAGTAGTGGTATTACTTATATTGGGACTACTGCATAAAGTAGTTGTGTTACTTACCTTGGTGGATCGACTGACCTCTGGGGCGTTGATGTCCTGTAAGAGGATGATTAGGTCGGACCATGTTTCTTCATCAAGGAGTTCCCAGGGCCATCCCAAAAACTACTTGCAGGAATCCATCCTGCATTTGAGCCACAGTCTTGTGGGGATCTGTCCAGCAGAGCCCGCGTTGGCACCGTTTCACGTCGGGGTCACCAATTGCAGCGGGAATGAAATGAAAACCCTGTGAAGCTTAGTATTCTTTGCGGGAGGTCCGTTTATTGGATCTACTTTAATATGTATACAGGCAGCTATATCAGGAGGCGTGCCCAAGGACATGCTGTACGTGTAACAGCTCAGAAAGTTTTGGGGTTGTGCAGGAGATAGTGGAGAGGCAGAAAGCTCTAACAAAGTAACAGTGTAAAGTAAGAAGGTTCTTACTGTTTTCAGCAGGAACTGATAACAACAGCTTTTTTTTCCCACGCAGCAGTATTTTGCTTGTGCAGCAAAGCAGGTGTTAAACTGTTTCAAAAACAATTTAACCAAAGCTTTCCCACACACTTAGTCTAAATAGAATATTGTATTAATATGTATCAAACAAATAGTTTCTTTTAAAACATAGGGAGGGTGCCTGGAAATGTACACGCAAGTTGAGACATGAAAGAGTTATTAGTCATGTTTCAATGATGCTCTTGCCCAGTTTTTAAAAACGGATCACAACAATGCAAAGTGCAGGTGGAGATGTGATGCATGGACCCCTGTATGGTGTTATGCTTTTTTACATTGTAGCATCACTAGTTTTACCCTACACTTCATGTTTATGTATGTTCATGTATGAATGAAATCCTTCAGTAAAAAATAGATCAGGAGAAAGAGGGTGATCAGAGCCAAACATGAATGTTTGGGATTCATCTATTTCTCTAGACTGGTTTCCTTCTGTAGTTCTTCAATGACGGGGTCTTTCATCGTGGTTGCATAGCGATGGAGGGCTGTACTTTTTGCCTGGTGGATTAGGTCCTCGACTTTTATGAACCATCCCCAACACCCCTCCCCAATATATTGTGAATATTCCCATTGGTCTTCATCTTCTCATTTAGCCTACAAGTGTCTTTTACATCCTGCTTTTGGGGAGAGGCTTTCACATGCCATAAGAGCAATTTTGAGGTTGAGGGGCTGTTTGACCTCTGAGCTCATGTGCTTTTTTGTTTGTCCCTGTGTTTTCCACTTTCTTTGTAAGAATAACTGTCATTTTATTTCAAATGCTTTCTGAAAAGTAGAATATGACTTAACAAGTTATTTATATATGGGTACCTGCATCAGAATCCCTCTATACTTGAGAACAACTCAAAGGATATAGCCACAAATCAAAAATTCTTTACTTGAAAAAAACCCTGAAGCCTTCTATCAATCATATAAAGATTAGTGAACTCATTTAAATAGCTCTCCTCTGAATTTTCGAATTAGAAGTGGGTTGATTAAAAAATGAAGGAATCAGAGAGAAGCATTTTGGGCTTTCTTATCATTATTCTCCCATTTAGGGTAATTAACATTATTTCAGTAACTATTAACAACAAAAACTACTCTAAAGTTTTGTAGAAAATACAATCCCTCCGAACTATTATTGAAGCCTCTTGTTTTTAAAGAGTGCAATTTTAAAAAGGGCTAAACAACTTTCATTTCCAAATTGTGTTGACAGTATATTTTGAGAAATGCTTTCACTCTTAGCTAATCATTCATATGAAGACAATAGTAGATATTTAACCCTTATTTTAAAATTTGTATTTAAACATATATTTTTAAAAAAGCTTTTTTATTTTAAATACACCACATATGTGTATGAGAAAATATCATCATAATCTGACTTATAGCTAGAGCCCTTTTCATCCATTTTATGTAATTTCCTCCAACCCACCCCATTATTATGTTTGTAAATATATTTTTCTCAACAGAAGTTTTGAACTAACTAAACAATCATGCACTCATCAAAATTCTCATACAAGTGTCCTCCATCATCACACCACACAGTGGTGGAATATTTCTTACAGATTATCATAAAATATCATGAAATTGTTACCACCATCCATCATCTGTACAATACTTTTCACACCCTTTTTCCATACTCCGCTGTCAACTTCTCATGATAGTTGTATGTTATTTGTGTGTCTGTTTTTTTTGACTCCTTTAATTTTTCCCCCATTATCATGAGGTTGGCTAGAGGTTTTTTCATTTTACTTCTATATTTGAGCCACTACCACACTCTATGACAAAACAGAATTAGAGTTTAGGTATTGTTCTCTAAGATTCCTTTATTTTCTCTCTCATTTTTTTCTTAATTTTCAGCAGTGCCATCTCACTACATGCTGTCTTTGAAAAAGAGTTCCTCCTTCATGCCCCTGGGTGCCAAGGAATTTGGCTATGGAATTGTTTGTGCCATGCCCACCAGAGTTCTTGTGGTGGAGAAGGGGAAAGAAGACACTCCAGGTTGGTTGCTAGGAACCACTTGGTGGCAGTTTTCCCTGGGCCATCAAAGTCAAGAGTGAGTATGTTTCTATCATGCCAGCCCCTCTACCACTGGGAGCCATTTTGGACCCTGGGATGAAAGTTCAATTTCATGGATCTTGAACAGATTATCTATTGCTATAAACTCACATATGTATCTGGAATCCTGTGGCTATTCATGAGGTTAGTTTGTCATTGAGTTGTCAATATTTTCTCATTTTTTGTGATTTCTTCCTTGATCCTTGGCTTACTGTGCTCTGAGGGTCCCTATATGGAAATATTGTGGGCTTCCTAGTGACCTTGTTATCTGAGGTCCCTTATGCCAGTGAGATATGAGGAATTACCAAATAGGAATTTGAGTATGAGGAAAGAATGATCACCTCATTGGAAATTGCATAAATAAAAGAAAAATTTCTTTCATTCTCATAGATTATTATATCTGAGTGTTAAAGTGGGAATATAATGATTAGAATTGTTATATAATTAATTTCCATTATAACAGAATTATTATTTCCTTTTCTAAATGTTTGTTGCCATACTATCTTATAATGGATTATATTCAATCTAGCCTAACATTATACTCTTTTTTAAAATTCATGATGTCTTTCAACCTAATATATATTTTATTGTACAATTTTACCACAAAGATATTTTCAACAGTTTAAACAGGCCATTTGCTATACAGTTTGTACACATGATGTGGTATGTGAATATATCTGAATAAAACTGCTCAATAAACAAATAAATATTAGTGCAAGGAAAACCAGAATAAAACCTGTACATGGCAGTGGGAACAAAGAGATTGAGAAGGGAAATAATTTCTTGTTTGCTTGTCTGGTTTTTCTTTCTTTATTATGATTATTATGGAAGTAATGAAAAGGTTTAATAATGACTGAAGAGAGGAATGCACACTTCTGTGAATATACCAAAACACCAGGGAATGTATATTTTCGATAAATAAGATATTGGATTAATATGTATCAATGAAATAGATTTGTTTTAAAAAATAGGGAGGATACTGGGAAATGTACACCAAAGGTGAGATATGGACTATAGTTATTAGTAATGTTCCAAAGACACTCTTACCGTGTTTTTAAAAAATGGATCACAACAACTCAAAGTCCTGGTGGAAATGTGATGTATGGGACCCCTATAAGGTCTTAGACCTCTTTATTTTGTAAGGTTACAAGTTTTATTGTACACTTCATTTTTATGAATGTTCATGTATGAATGATATCCATCCCTAAAAAATATGATAGAAAGTGGGTTGTAAGAGTCATACATGGAGGTCTGGCATATACCTATAACTCTGTCTCGTCTTTTTGCTTTTCTTCATTGATGGAGGCTGTGACCATGGCTGCATAGGGATGGAGGGCTGTACTCTCTGCCTGATGGATTAGGTCCTTGACTTTTATGAACCATCTCCCTTCCCCCTGATATCTTGTGAATAGTAGAGAAGAAGTTCTTTGTCAACTTTTTCAGCCTAGAAGGAGATTTTCTCTCCTGGGTGTGGGCAGGGATTTCACATGCCATTGGAGGAATTTTGAAGTTGGGGGGTTGTTTGTACTCTGAGTTCCTGTGCTTTTTTGTGAATGTCTCTGTGTTTTGCAATTTCTTTGTAAGAATGTTTTGTTTTATTTCAAATACTTTCTAAAAAATTAGAATATGATATAAGAGCAGTTATTTATATATGGTAACTGCATCAGAATCCCTCTTTACTCAAAAGAAGTCAAAGATAAAGAGAAAATAAGAAATTTTTTCCTTGAAACAAAAACTAGAATCTTTTAACCATCTTGTAAAGATTCATGAAGTCATGTAATAAGATCACCTGTGAAGTATCAAATTAAAAGTGGGATTATTCAAAAATGAAGAAATAAGAGAGAAGCATTTGTTGTCTTATCATTACTCTCCCAGTTAGAGTAGTTAACATTATTACATTAACTATTAGGAAGGAAATCTACTCCAAAAATTTATGATCAAAATGCATTCCCCATGAACTGATACCATTGAAGTCTCTTGTTTTTAAAGAGTTTACATTTTAAAAGGGCTAACAACATTCATTTCCAAATAGAGTTGACTGTATATGTGGAAAAATTCTTTTACTCTTAGATAAAAATTTATTTGAAGATGATAATAAATATTTAACCCTCATTTAAAATTTGTATTTTACCAAGTATTTTTAAAATGTTTTTTTAAATACTCCAAATATGTGTATGAGAGAACATCCTCTGAATCTGAGTTATGAGTTGAGTTCATATCTTCCATTTTGTGTTTTTGCCTCCAACACACCACATTTTTATTTTTGTATATATATTTTTCTTAATAGAAGCTGAGAACTAACCAAATATTTATTCACTCTATCAGAATTCCCATAGAACTGTCCTCCATCATCACACCACACCGTGGTGGAATATTTCTTACAGCGCATGATAAAATATCATGAAATTATTACCAGCAGCCATGGTCTATACAATACATTTCAAATACCATTTCCATACCCAGCCTTCATCAACATGTAATGATGGTTGAATGTGTATGGTGCATCCAATTTGATGACTTTTGTGTTTCAATTTTTTCCCCATAGTCATGAGTTTGACTAATGGGTTTTTCATTTTACTTCTATACTTGAAGTAAACCACAGCCCACTGCAAAACAGAATTAGAGCTTAGTTACTTTTCTCTAGGTTTCTATTCTTTTTTCTCTAATTCTTGTCTCTTTTGAGCAGTGCCTTCTCTCTAGATGATGTGTTTTCAAAAAAGCCCTTCCTCCATGGCCCACTGTTGGGTTCTTGTTATTGATGACTAGCCTTATGAGTCTATGCTCCTGTAATTGAAACTTGGCCTACTGTTATGGGGTGCCTAAGTGTTGCCACCTGAGAGCCTCCTTGTTGCTCAAATGTGGCCTCTCTCTAAGCCAAACTCAGCATATGAATGCATTACCTTCCCCCCAATGTAGGACATGACTTCCGGGGATGAGCCTCCCTGGCAATGAGGGACTAATACCAAGTGCCAACTGGAAACACGAATGGGGGAAACAAAACAAAACAACAAAAAAACCTTGAATAAAAGTGGGAAAAGGTCAAGACAAATGAGTTCATGTGGCTAAGAGACTTCAAAGAGAGTTGGGCAGTCATCCCAGAGGTAACGCTTTCGCACACCTCAGTAGGATCTCATAGAACACCAAAGTGGATATCACCCCACACAGAGGGACTCCTGAGGGCTCTGGAGACACCCAGGTCCTATATAAGGGGGGATAGCCTCAGAGATTGATGCCTTATCAGTGGGCTCTACTTTGGAATCTTCCCTCCCTGCACATGGTCCATCAGTCCCTTCTATTCAAACCTATATGTGATGCTGGAGCTTGTAGGTGTACTTCCAGAGACTGGAGCCTCTGACCTGCCTATGTGCCAGCTGTGATTGGAATCTCAGTGGAGCTGCAACTCCTACTCTACAGCTCAATGGACACACCCAAGTCACCTAGTGAGGAGACAATGATGATGGACAACGGCCATCCCATGGAATGGAGAGAGCCTGCAGCTGAAGGCAGTATAATCCCATCCACCGTATCCATGGGATATAAGCCCACTCTCACTTGGAGATGCAGTGGACATCACCATTCCAGTCCCCTCAGTATTGGGGGAAGTGCTATGGACTAGAGTGGACTTAATGGCATTCTGTTGTAGACATATTGGGATTCAAGCAATGGAAGAAATTATAACAGTGAGATGAAGCCAGTGGTCACTAGAAGCTTTTGGGGTGGGGAGGGGAATGACAGTTATAATACAGGTGCTTTTTCAGGACTTCGGGGTTGTCCTGAGTGATGTTGTGGTGACAGATATAGGCCATTTTAGAGCAGCATATACCATGGAGAACTGTGTGGGAGAGAGTATGGCCTATGGTGTGAACTGTGGTCTATGCTTAGTGGCAAAGTCCTAGGATGTGTATATCCATTGCAGGTGATGTGCCACACTAATGAAAGAGGTTTATGTGAGATGTTATGGGAGTTATGGGAGGTGGAGATCACGGGAATCCCTGTAATTTTTCTGTAACATCTATGTAATCTAAGCATCTTTAAAAATATATATGAAAAAAAAAAAAGATAACTCTTTGCTATAGACGGTCTGTCCTGTGTATTTCAGGATGTTCAACAATATTACTGGAATTTACCCGGTACTACCCCCCAAGATGTAACAACCAAATGTCACAAGACATTGCCAAATGTTCCCCAGGGTTAAAAAGTAGCTTCTAGTAAATAATCAGTGGTATTAAGCAAAATAATAATTGTCAAGTCACAAACTTGTCACATCTTTATGTGCAATGTCCTGTTCTAAGGTATCACAAATAAACTTAATCGTGGAAAAAAAAATAAAAAGCCTGTCCTCCATGCCCACGAGTTCCAAGTAATTTGTCTGTGGAATTGTTTCTGCATCACCCACAGATGATCCCTATGGTGGAGGAAGGGAAAGAAAACAGGCCTGGTCAGTTAGCTGCTAGGACCACCAGGTGGCCATTTTTCCTCGGCCAGCAACGTCAATGGCGATCATGATGCCATTGTGCCAGCCTCCACTGCTGGGACCTGTTTTGGAACCCAGGGCCCAAAGTTCAATTTCATGTTCCTTGAATGGATTATTCATTGTGCTAAGCTGGGATGTATCTGATATCTGGTGGCTTTTAATAAGTTTGGCTCTACATTGAGTTGTCAATACTATCACCTTCTTTTCTCAATTCTTCCTCTACCCTTGGCTTCCTGTGCTCTGAAAGTTTCTGGTTTGCAATAATGTAGTGTTCCTAGTAATTTTGTTATCCACAGTAATTTATGCCAATGAGATGTGTGGAATTCCCAAAGAGGAATTTTTTTACTCAGAAAGAATAATGGCCTCAATCAAAAGTGCATAACTAAAACAAAAATTTATTTTCTTCTTAGAGATTATTATGTCCGAAAGTTGGAGCATGAATACAGTAATTAGAATTTTGTTATACTTTATTTCCATTATATTAATTATTTCCCCTTTTAAATATCTGTGCCATAGTATTTTTCTTATCATGGATTTTATTAAATCTAACTTAATTTTACACTCTTTGCTAAAATTTACCTTTTCTTTCAATTGAATTTCCATTTTATTTTACAATTTTACAATAAAGACCTTTTCAACAGCTTAAAAAACCTTTCACTATACATTGTGTTCACATGATGTGTTATGTGAATGTATCTCAATAAAACTGCTCAATAAATAAATATTTGTGCAAGGAGAGCCAGAATAACACCTTTGAATGGCAGGGGAAACCAATGAATTGAGAGGGGAATACTTTCTTGTTTCTTTGTTTGGGTTTTCTTTCTTTATTATTTTTACTATAACAATAATGAAAAGATATAATAATGATTGAAGAGATGAATGCACACCTCTGTGAATATACCAAATACCAGAGATTGTGCAATTTGGATAAACAGGATATCAGTTTAAAATGTTTCAGTAAAATAGATTTGTTTTTTTAAAAAATAGGTAGGAGAACAGGAAATGTACACCAAATTTGAGACATGGACTATAGTTCTTAGTAATGTTAGAACGAAGCTCTTGCCGAGTTTTTAAAAATTCATCACAACCATCCTAGGTATTGGTGGAGATGTGATGTCTGGGACCGCTGCATGGTGTTTTGCCTCTTTATTTTCTAAGGTCACAAGTTTTACTGTACACTTCAGGTTTATGTATGTTCATGTATGCATAATTTCTGACACTAAAATATATTACAAGAAAGAGGGTGGTGGGAGTGAAACATGATGGTTTGGGATTTACCTATTTCTCTAAACTGGACTTCCTTTCATTTCTCTTCATTGTTGGAGGCTGTCATCACATTGCATGGGGATGGAGGGCTGTACTCTCTGCTTGATGGATTAGGTTCTTGACTTTTATGAACCATCCCCCACCCCACTGATATGTTGTGAATAGTTGAGTAGCCCTTTGTCAACTTATTTACCTTACCTGTGGCTTTTCTCTCCTGGGAGTGGGCAGGGTCTTTCACATGCCACAGGAGGAATTTTAAGGTTGGGGGATTGTTTGTACTCTGTGTTCCTGTGCTTTGAGTATCTCTGTGGTCTCTGCTTTCTTGTAAGAATAAGTTTTATTTTATTTAAATACTTCTAAAAAATTAGAATATAATATAAAAGCAGTTATTTATATATGGGTACCTGTGTCAGAATCCCTCTACATTTGAGAACAACTCAAAGATATATAGATAATCAGAAATGGTTTCCTTGAATCAAAAACTGGAGCTGTCTAATCATCCTGTAAAGATTTGGGAATTCATGTAAAAGATCTCCTTTGAATTATCAATTTAAAAGTGGGATCATTAAAAAATGAAGGAACCAGAGAATTGCATTTGTTGTCTTCTTGTCATTATTTTCTGAATTAGAGTAGTTAACATTATTTCATTAACTATTAAGAAGAATATCTAGTCCAAAAATTTTTGTACAAAATGCATTCCACATGAATTGATATCATTGAAGCCTCTTGTTATTAAAGAGTTTACTTTTTAAAAGGGCTAATAACTTTCATTTCCAAATATTGACTGAATATGTGGAAAAATTCTTTGTCTCTTAGAAAGAAAATTTATTTGAGGAAGATAATAGATATTTAACCCATCTTTCAAAATTTTTATTTTACCGAGTATATCAAAAATGTTTTTTTTATTTTAAATACTTCAGATATGCATATGAGAGAATTGTTAGAGGTTCTTGCTCACTAGGTTTGCAATAATTAACAAGCTGTGACACAGTTCTCCCTGACATGCATTGAAGAAAGACAAGACCCCCATAGACTACATGCCTTAGACATGACACTTGCCCAAATGTTGTAAAAAGAAACCACATAGAGATGGGAGCAAAGTGAGATAGAGAGATTCACTCCCTCCACATCAAAGTGCCCCCGGCTCCTCCAGCACTCCAAGAAAACATAACTCCTTAACCCACTTCCCTCTAGCCATACAAGGGAAAATTTTCACCTCAAGGGCTTCTTATTGGCCCCTGCACCTTACTCAAACCCTTGACCCTCTCCTGCCAACTATCATTTCCCTGCCAGGAGTGTACTGTATAAATTTAAATCCCTCCTTTCCATGGGCAGGCTGAAGTCTATTCTTCAGATCCCCTCCATTGGGAAAGCCTCCCAATAAACTTTCATCAGTCTCCATGTCCCAGTGAGTGCCATTTTCCCCAATATTTGGTGCTGAAACCCAGGACTTGGGTCACATTGAGACTGATTGATTGGTAAGGAATATCTCCCCTGCCATGGCCAAATGCCCATCCAACACCGGACATCAAATCTTGGCTGGGTGAGTTAAGGATTTCTCTGCTGGAGGATCCTGTTCTCTCTCTCTTTCCTTTTTCCATTGTCCAGATCAAACCACCAAAAAATCCTAGCACTGGGTCAGTGATCCTTACTGTCCCTGAGGGCCACAGTGGGTACTAGGCCTGAGTCCTCATCAAAGAAACCCATTGGCTCTGGAGTTTTGGCTCCAAGCATGGTTTCCTGTTTCCTTGGAGATTTCTGACTGATTTGGGGATGCCTGTCTCACTCAGAATCTCCCCTGTCCTAGAGATCCTTAGTCTCACCCAAGCCACCTAAAATGGGGAATTCAATTTCCACCCACCCAAAAACCATGCAAACCTCAGAAACCTTCCTCTTCATCTTTTCCAGCCACAAAAACTTTTGATCACTCCAACTTTGATCCCTCAGATCATGCCCCCCCATACCTCCTCCATATAATTCTCCGGTGTTATCTCCAAACTCACCCTCCCCCCTTCTTTCTCCCTCCCTCGATCACTGCTGCCTTCTACCCTTCACTTCTCCCCTCCTCATACTCACTTATGGGGACTACCTCCCCCTCCTTCTGTACTACAGCCCTCTACATCTGTCAGCATGCAGACTCCTAACTTTACTCAGATGCCAGCTCCTCTCTTACCCCTCCATAAATTAACAGGAGCTGAAAGAATAGTCAGAGTACACATTCCATTTTTCCTCTCAGATTTAAACCCGATAGAGGACCGGTTAAGATCATTCTTTGAAAACCTCTACATCATTCTTTCCACCTATCTATCTCCAGAAGAAAAAGATCATATTTGGCTTGCAGCCAAAACCCTTGCAAATACCCTATACCAACAAAATGCTGCCAAAAGCCCTGTCAGAGCCAGAGCAGTCCCTAAAAAACAAAGCTGTAAATCCTCCACCCTCCAAAGTTCCCAATAGACATTCCACTCCAGGCAAATATAAAAACCACCAAAGCCATGATTCAAATGCAAAAAGCCTGGGCACTGGGCCAAGCAGTGCCCAAACCCAAATCCTCCTCCGAGACCATGCCCACTGTGCAAGCAAGGAATCCACTGGAAATTCCACTGTCCCTAAGCCTCTCAAGGCAAAAGAGCATCATTTACCCAGTCAGACCCAACCCCCAGCTTCAACCTTTCAGGCCAACTGGAACTGGCAACAGACTATTAAGTGTACCCAGGAACCATGCAGACCCCCACACCCATCTCCAAAGCAGAACCTCAGGTAACTCTGATGGTGACAGGTAAGCCAATTTCATTTCTTATTAATATGAAAACCACTTACTCTGCCCTTCCTGAAGTCCCTAAACCCTTAACTCACTCAGTTTCAAAAGTGAAGGTCAATAGAATAGTTTCACAACCTCTCTTCTACTGTACTATCAGTTTTTCTTTTACTGTACTATCAGTACTATCAGGAACTATCAGTTCCCTGCCTAGGAATGCACAGTATAAATTCAAATCCCTCCTTTCCATGGGCAGGCTGAAGTCTATTCTTCAGACCCCCTCCTTTGGGAGAGCCTCCCAATAAACTTTCTACCTGCAATCATCAGTCTCCATGTCCCAGTGAGCGCCGTTTTTCCCAACAAGAATTTCAAAGTAATCTGAGTTATAACTAGAGTCCATTTCTTCCATTTCCACTTTTTGTCTCAAACCATCCACATTTTTGTTTTTGTAAATATATTTTTCTTAACAGGAGCTGTGAACTAACAGAACATTTATGCACTCCGTCAGAATCCCCATACAACTTTCCTTCGTCACACCACACCGTGTTGGAATATTTCTTGCAGATCATGATAAATATCATGAAGTGGTTACCACCAGCCATGGTCCATACAATACTTTTGAAAAACATTTTCCATACCCCCCTTCAGCAACAAGTCATGATAGTTGTGTGTATATGGTGTATCTGTTTTGATGATATGTGTGTTTTGATTTTCTCCACATAATCATGAGTTTGGCTAGTGGATTTTTTCATTTTACTTCTATTTTTGAATGACCACAAGACCACAAGGCAAAAGACAATTAGAGCTTAGTTAATTTTCTTTGGTTTCCATTCTTTTCTCTCTCGTTCTTGTCTATTTTTAGCAGTGCCTCCTCTCTAACTGCTGTCTTTTCAAAAGAGCCCATCCTCCATGCCCGGGATTTCCAAGTAATTAGTCTGAGGAATTGTTTGTGCGACACCCACCTATGATCCCTCTGGTGGAGGAGGGGAAAGAAGACAAACCAGGCCAGTTGCTAGGAACCACCACGTGGCTGTTTCTCCTGGGCTGGCCATTTCAAGGGTGAGCATGATTCTACTGCTGGGAGCCATTTTGGAACACAGTCCCAATGTTTAATTTTATGTTCCTTGTAAAGATTATCCATTGGACAAAGTTGGTATGTATCTGGTATCTGGTGGCTTTTGATAAGGTTGTCTCTTCATTGAGATGACAATAACATCTCAATCTATTCTCATTTCTTCCTCTACCCTAGGCTTCCAGTGCTATGAGAATCCCAGGTTTGAAATATTGTGGTCTTCCTAGTGATCTTGTCATCTGCAGTAATTGATGCCAATGAGATGTGTGGAATTCACAAAGAGGAATATTTTTTTTCCTCAGAAAGAATAATCACATAAATGGAAATTGCATAATTAAAGCAAGAATTTATTTCATTCTTAGAGGTTATTATGTCTGAGAGTTCGAGCTGGAAAAAAATAATTAGAATTTTGGTATTTTTCCATTATATTAGAATAATTATTTTCCTTTATAATTGTTTGTGCCATACTATCTTTTTCTTATCATGGATTATGTTAAGTCTAACCAATCCTTACACTCTCTTTTAAAATTTACCTTTCCTTTCAATCTAATTTCATTTTTAATTTACTATTTTATGATAAAGATCTTTTTGACAGCTTAAATAAGCCATTCATTAGACATTTTGTCCAGATAGTATGGTATGTGAATATATCTCAATAAAACTGCTTGATAAACAAGTATTTGTACAAGAAAAGCCAGAGCAACACCAATGCACAGCAGTGGAAACAAAGAGATTGAGAGCAGAATAGTTTCTTTTTTATTTCTCTTGTTCTTTATTATTATAATAAAGCAATAATGATTAGGTTTTATAATGATTGAAGACATGAATACACACCTCTGTGAATATACCAAACATCAGGGATTGTACAGTTTGGTAAATAGGATAGTATTTTAATATGCATCAATAAAATAAATTTATTTTTAAAACTGGGGATGAATCCCAGAAATTTACATGAAAAGTGAGACATTGATTAAATTTATTACTGATATTTGAAAGATGCTCTTGCCAAGTTTTTAAAAATGAACCACAAGAATTCAAGGTCCTGGTAGAGATGTGATGTGTGGGAACCCTGTATGGTGCTATGCATCTTTCTTTTGTTTATGTATGCTCATGTATGAATGACATCTGTTACTAAAAATTATATTAAGAGAAAGAGGATGATGACTGTCAAACATGAAGGTTTAGAATTTACCTATTTCTCTAAACTGGACTTCCTTTTGTTTATCTTCATTGATAGAGGCTTTGATCACTTGTGCATAGGGATGGAGGGTTGTACTCTCTGCCTGATGGATTAGGTCCTTCACTTTTATGAACCATACCCCTACCCCATGATATCTTGTGAAGAGCCATGTAACTCTTAATCAACGTATTCAGTCTACAAATGGCTTTTCTCTCCTGCATGTGGACAGGAGCTTTGACAAGCCACAGGAGAAATTTTGAGGTTGGGGGACTGTAGCCCTCTGAGTTCCTCTGTGTTTTGTGTTTGTCTCTGTGGTTTCCACTTTCTTTGTAAGAATAAGTTTCATTATATTAGAAATAATTTCTAAAAAAATTAGGACATAATATAAGAGCAGTTATTTATATATGGGAACCTGCATCAGAATCCCTCTAAATTTGAGAAAAACTTTTAGATATAGAGAAAATCGAAATGGTTTCCTAGAAACAAGAGCTGGAGACTCCTAACCTTCTTGTAAAGATTCCTGAAGTTATGTAAAAATATCTCCTCTGAATTATTGACTTAAAAGTGGGATTATTCAAAAATGAAGAAATCAAGGGGAAGCATGTGTTGTCTTCTTATCATTATTCTCCCAGTTAGATTAGTTAACATTATTTCATTAACAATCAAGCAGAAAATTCTGTCCAAAATTTTTGTACAAAATTTATTCGCTAAGAACTGATATAATTGAAGCTTCTTGTTTTTAAAGAGTTTACTTTTTAAAAGGATAACAACTTTCATATACAAATTTCTTTGACTGGATATGTGCAAAAATTCTTTCATTCTTAGGTAAAAATTTATTTTAACGATAATATATATTTATCCCTTATATAAAATTTATATCTTACCAGGTATTTTAAAAATTTTTTTATTTCAAATACACCAAATATGTGTATGAGAGAATTTTGCCCTTATCTTAGTTATAACTAGAGTCCATTTCCTCCATTTCATGTTTTTTCCTCCAACCAGCCACATTTTTATTTTTGTAAATATATTTTTCTTAACAGAAGCTGAGAACTAACAAAATATTTATGCACTCGGTCAGAATTCCCACACAGTTTTCCTCCATCACCACATCATACCATCGTAGAATAGTTCTTACAGATCATGGAAAAATATTATGAAGTTATTGCCATCAGTCATGGTCCATACAATATGTATTGAACATATTTTCCAAAACCCATCTTCAGTATCATGTCAGGATAGTTGTGCGTATATGGTGTGTCTGTTTCGTTGACTCTTCTGTTTTGATTTTTTACCCATATTCATGAGTTTGACTAGTGGACTTTTCTTTTTACTTCTATATTTGAAACCCCATCACACCCCATTGCAAAACATAATTAGAGCTTAATTACTTTTTTCTAGGATTCCATTCTTTTCTCTCCCATTCTTGTCTAGTTTTAGCAGTGCCTTCTCTCTAGATGCTGTTTTTTCAAAAGAGCCCATCATTCATGCCCCTGACCTCCAAGTAACTAATCTGCAGAATTGTTTGTGTAGCACCCATCTATGATCCCTGTGGTGGGGGAGGGGAAAGAAGACACACCAGGCCATTTGCCTTGAACCACTAAATGGTTGTTTTTCCTGGGTTTGCCATGTCAAGGGTGAGCCTGATTATATAATGCCAGCCTCCATGCCTGGGAGCCATTTTGGAACACAGGGCCCAAGTTCAATTTCATGTTCTTGGAAGAGATTATCCATTGTGCTAAGCTTGGATGTACATGGTATCTTGTGGCTTTTTATGAGGTTGACTCTTCATTGAGTTGTCAATCCACTCTCATTCTTTTCTCATTTCTTTCTCTACCCTTGGCTTCCTGGGCTCTGAAAGCTCCCTGGTTTGAAATAGTGTGATTTTCCTATTTGATCTTGTTATCTGTGCTAATTTTTGCAAATGAGATGTGTAATTCCCAAAGCAGAATTCTTTTGCTCAGAAAGAAAGATAGCCTCAATCAAAATTGCATGAGTAAATTAAAATTTCTATCATTCTTAGACATTAATATGTCCAAGTCTATGAGCTGGAATATAATAATTAGAATTTTGTTATAATTTACTTACATTATATTACAATAACTATTTTCCTTTATCAGTATTTGTGCCATACTATCTATTCCTTATCATGGATTATATTAAATCTAACCTAATCTTACACTCTCTTAATATTTACCTTTCTTTCAATCTAATTTCCTTTTTAATTTAAAATTTTACAATAAAGATCTTTTTGACAGCTTAAAAAGCCATTCATTAGACACTTTGTCCACATGGTGTGGTATGTGAATGTATCTCAATAAAACTGTTTGATAAACAAATATTTGTGTAAGGAAAGCCAGGATAACACCTATGGACTATGGTGGAAACAAAGAGACTGAGAGGGAAATAATTTCTTGTTTATATGTCTGGGTGTTCTTTCTTTATTATTATTACTATAGCAATAATGAGAAGGTGTTGCTATAAAGTGGGTGACTCAGTGAAGGGTACCACGATATAAGAAAGACAAGACTAAGAGTTTAAGAGAAGGCTGGGGTCAGGGGGCTAGCAGAACATATCTACCACACTAGCCCTGAAGCACAGACAGTCCAGGACTTTTATTAGCAAAGCAAGGTTCCGGATACATGCAGAGAAGCACAGCTAGTGATTACTCTCAGATGTCGCTTGGGAGTTTATTGCAAGCAAAATTCACACCTGTTGTCTATCTTATCCTTCAGTCTTGGAGCCGGCAAGAGTTCAGTGTTCTCAAGGTTTTCCTTTTGTGCTAGTGTCTGGCATTCCAGAAACTATGTGTTCTCAAGCCAGAATTCCACATCTCAAGGATTCTTCCCCACATCTCCCCCTTTTCTTTTTGTTCAATTAGTAATGACTAATGTGCTCAAAATATACAATTGTTTCTTTTTGCTGTTTATTTCTTTTCTGATGCACCTTCTGCAGACTGAAAGATTATACATATTAAGATTATAATTATTCCTCCCACAATCATTTGGAAATGGAGACTGTTCTACCAGTTCAATGGATTTAATGATTTAATTTGTCATTAATTTCTTCACAAAATTCCAGTCCAGGAATGGTTTCTAACCTATTTTGCGACATTCTAAGGCTTTCTTTTGTATTTCTAAATGTTAAGACTAAGATTATGAATATGTCCCAGGATATGAATTCTGGTTTGATTCCAACTCTATTGACTTTTGTTATAAAATAAAAGAGTCAAACAATAAGATGAATCATTCCAATCACATTTAAACCCTCTTAATAGATTTAAATTATAGATGCTATCCCTTAATCCTAAACTGTGGTTTCTAAATCAGTGAGGCTAGTATCCCAAGGTTGGGGGAGAAACCTTCCTTTATAATTCCAGTTAATTGATTTTGAGGTGGTGACTTGATGAGCCTGGCTCCAAAATGCTGGTTTTTCTTTGGTTGTATGTACAGTTTCACTTATACCCACTTTAGACCATGTTACACTTGTATTTTGAGGTCTTGAGGCTCCCACAGGGGCTTGATCCTTTACAATTCCATAGGAATCATTACAAAGTGTAATTCCTTTCATTCCTTTACAAGTGCTCCATTTGCCTTGTTCCTCCTACCATTCTGTGGGACAACTATGATTAATCATTAATTGAGGATTATAAGGGAAAGATGGAAATGTTACCATGTAAATGGAGGTTTCATTTTTCGTCCAGTCTGTTTTTAGTTCAACCCAACCATGGTTCTGTGGAGTAATGGAGTCAGGCATGGATTTGATACAGAGAGGGCATTTTTGAAATGGCAATGACAAATTTATTTGTTTGCCTTCTTCCTCAGGGTGTATCAACAGGCCCTGGGAGGTCAAATGAGTTGTTATTAATATATCCATGTTAATAAATTCAAGGAGTGGGGGATTAGATATATATGCCCGATATGTGTAATTATGATGTGGTGTAGCACTTACAGTAGTAGAAACCAAAGCCATCATGGCTAAGAACAAAGCAGTTCCACTCATGGGAGTATTGGTATTATGCAATTTTTTTTCAGCTTCTTACATTAGCTTTTTAAGCTGTCCCCAGGTGGTAATTGAACCTGCAGCAGTGAATTTTACAAACAGACAGGTGGATGGCCAATTATATAATGAAATAATAGAAACATCTGCACCTGTACTGGAGCACAAAGGCAATCAAGATCTAAAACAGATGGAGCAGTTTCCTTTTCTGCACTTTGCTTTTCAGTATCAGAGTCCTCACTATCAGAGTCTGACTGTAAGGGCTCAAGAGCTAGAGCAATTAAACTACACAATGACCATACTTGAACAGAAATAGGCTCTCCTTTCCTATATTCTGCTTTCAATTGAGAAACCACCTTTTTCCATTGTTTACTGTCAAGAGTCCCTCTTCAGGGAAACCAATAGCAATGTTTCTGTACTAATGCAAACAAATCCTCTATACTTTGTTTTTTAACCTTTACACCATGAGTGTGAAGCAAAAAAAGTAGAAATAGAAAGAGAAGAAATAGGAAATACAAAGAAGTTTATCCCATGGTTACCCTGACTAACACATTATCCAAAGAAAAGGTGGAATTTTCAAAAGGGGAATACTCACCCCCTTTCAACCTCTTGTATCAGCAGCACTGCAATTCCCCAAGTTTCTGATCCATTGGAGCCTTCTTTGTCGAGCCCCACGTTGGGCACCAGATGTTGCTGTAGAGTGGGTGACTCAGTGAAGGGTACCATGATATAAGGAAGACAAGACCAAGAGTTTAAGAGAAAGCTGGGGTCAGGGGGCTAGCAGAAGATATCTACCATGCTAGCCCCAAAGCACAGACAGCTCAGCACTTTCATTAGCAGAGCAAGGTCCCTGTTACATGCAGAGAAGCATGGCTAGTGAAAAATTACTCTCAGATGTCACTTGGGAGATTATTGCAGGCAAAGTTCACACCTGTTGTCTATCTTATCCTTGAGTCTTGGGGCCAGCAAGAATTCAAACAGTGCTCTCAAGGTTTTCCTTTTGAGCTAGTGTCTGGCCTTCCAGACACTCCATCTGTGTTCTCAAGCCAGAATTCCATGTCTCAAGGATTCTTCCCCACAAGAAAGTTTAATAATGATTGAAGAGATGATTGCACACCTCTGAATATATGAATACGAGGGATTGTACACTTTGAATAAATAGGATATTATTTTAATATGTATCAATAAAAGAGGTTTCTTTTAAAAACCAGGGATGATGCCTGGAAATGTACACGAAAGGTGAGACATTGTCTATAGTTATTAATAATGTTTGAATGATGCCCTTGCTGTGTTATTAAAAAATAATCACAGCAATTCAAGGTCCTGGTGGAGATGTGATGTACAGGACCCCTGTGTGGTGTTATGCCACTTAATTTTGTAAGGTCTCAAATATTACTTTCTACTTCATGTTTATATATGTTCATGTATGAATGATATTCATCACTAAAAATTTATTAAGAGAAAGAGGGTGATGAGAGTAAAACATGAAGGTTTGGGATTTACCTATTTCTCTAAACTGGCTTTCCTTTTATTTTCATTGATGAGGCTGTGAGTCACATAGGCATATGGATGGAGGGCTGCACTCTCTGCCTGATAGATTAGGTTCTTCACTTTTATGAACCATCCCTCTCCACCCTGATATCTAATGAAGAGCCTGGTAGCTCTTTGTCAGCTTATTTGGCCTACAAGTGGCTTTTCTTTCCATGGTGTGGGCAGGAGTTTTCACATGCCATAGGAGAAATTTTGAGGTTAGGGGGATGTTTGTACTCCGAATTCTTGTGCTTTTTTGTGTAAGACTCTGTGATTTCCACTATCTTTGTAAGAATAAGTTTCATTTTATTTCAAATAATTTCTAAAATATTAGAATATAACATAAGAGCAGTTATTTATATATGGGCACCTGTGTCAGAATTCCTCTATACTTGAGAATGACTCTAAGATATAGAAAAAAATCAGAAATGGTTTCCTAGAAATGACAGCTGGAGCCTTATAACCATCCTGTAAAGAATCCTGAAGTCATTTAAAAAGACCTCCTATGAATTATCAATTTCAAAGTGGGATTATTACAAAATGAAGGAAACAGAGAGAAGCATGTGTTTTCTTCTTATCATTATTCTCCCAGTTAGAGTAGCTAACATTATTTCATTAATGATTAAGAAGAAAATCCAGTCCAAATTTTTTCACAAAACTTATTCACTATGAATTGATATCATTGAAGCTTTTGTTTTTAAAGAGTTTACTTTTAAAAAGGGGTAACAACTTTCATATCCAAATAGCATTGACAGGATATATGGAAAAATTCTTTCATTCTTAGGTTAAAATTTATTTGAAGGTGATAAAAGATATTTAACCCTTACTTAAAATTTATATTTTACCAGGTATTTTAAAAATGAATTTTTTATTTTAAATACACCAAATATGAGTATGAGAGAATGTTGTTCTAATCTTTGTTATAACTAGAGTCCATTTCTTCCATTTCTTGTTTTTGCCTCCAAACAGTCTCATAATTATTTTTTAAAATATAGTTTTCTTAACAAAACCTGTGAAATAACAAAACACTTAGGCAATTAGTCCGAATTCCCATGCAAATTTTCCCATACAATTTTCCTCCATTATCACACCAAACAATGGTGGTGTGATCCGTGATCCTACAGATCATGATAAAATATTATGAAATTGTTACCACCTGCCATGGTCCATACAATATGTATGAAACCAATTTTCCAAACCCAGCATTCAGCATCATGTCAGAATAGTTCTGTGTTTATGCTGTGTCTGTTTTGTTGACTCTTGTACTTAGATTTTACCCCATAGTCATGAGTTTGACTGTGGATTTTCATTGTACTTCTATTTTTGAACCCCCACCACACTCCACTTCAAAACAATTAGAGCTTAGATACTTTTCTCTAGGATTCCATTCTTTTCTCTCTCATTCTTGTCTAGGTTTTAGCAGTGTCTTCTCTCTGGGTGCTTTCTTTTCTAAACAGCCCATCATCCATGCCAACAAGCTCCAATAATTAGTCTTCAGTATTGTTTGTGCATCACCCACCTATGATGCCTTAGGTGGAAGAGGGGAAAGAAGACACATCAGGCCATTTGCTAGGAACCATCGGGTGGCCATTTTTTCTGGGTGGGCAATGTCAAGATTGAGCATGATTGAGCCTCCATGGTTGGTATCCATTTTTGAACCCAGGACCCAAAGTTCAATTTCAAGTTCCTGTAAGACTCTCCATTGCAGTAAGCTTACATGTACCTGATATCTGGTGGCTTTTGATAAGGTTGGCTCTTCATTGAGTTGTCAATAAACTCTCATTCTTCTCATTTCTTCCTCTAACTTTGGTTTCCTGGGCTCTGAAGCTCCCTGGTTTGAAATAGCATGGTCTTCCTCCTGATCTTGTTATCTGTGTTAATTTATGCCAAGGAGATGTGTGGAATTCTGAAAGAGGAATATTTTTGCTCAGAAAGAATTATTGCCTCAATCAAAATTGCATATGTAAAACAAAAATTTCTTCCATTCTTACATATTAATATGCCCATGTCTTTGAGCTGAAATATAATAGCAAGAATTTTGTTATAACTTATTTCCATTATATTAGAATAATTACTTTTGTTTATAAGTGTTTGTGCCATACTATATCTTTCTTATCATGGATTATATTAAATCCAACCTAACCTTACATTCTCTTTCAAAATTTACCTTTCCTTTCAATCAAATTTCCATTTTAATTTAAAATTTTACAATAAAAATCATTTTGACAGCTTAAAAAAAGACATTCATTATACACTTTGTCCTCATTGTGTGGTATGTGGATATATCTCAATAAAACTGCTCAATAAACAAACAAATATTTGTGTAAGGAAAGCCAGAATAACACTTATGTGTGGCAGTGGAAACTAAGAGATTGAGAGGGGAAATATTTCTTGTTTATTTGTCTGGTTGTTCTTTATTATTATTACTATAGAAATAATGATTAGGTTTAATAATGATTGAAGAGATGAATGCACACCTCTTTGAATATACCAAACTCCAGGGATTGAACACTTTGAATAAATAGGATATTATTTTAGTATGTATCAATGAAATAGATTTGTTTTAATGAAATAGGGAGGATGCCCAGAAATGTCCACCAAAGCTGAGACATAGACTACAGCTATTAGTCATGTCTGAGCAACGCTCTTGCTGAGTTTTTAAAAATGAATCACAACAGTTCAAGGTCTTGTTGGAGATGTGATCTATGGGAACCTTGTCTGGTGTTATGCCACTTTATTTTGTAAGGTCACAAGTTGTACTATATACTTCATGTTTATATGTGTGTTCATGTATGAATAATATACATCACTAAAAATTTTGTTAAGAGAAAGAGGGTGGTGAGAGTCAAACATGAAGGTTTAGAATTTACTGATTTCTCTAAACTGGTCTTCTTTTTGTTTTTCTTCATTGATGGAGGATGTGATCACATGTGCTGCTTTATTAACTAAGGTCACCAGTTTTTCTCTACATTTCATATTTATGTGTGTTCATGTATGAATGATATCCATCACTAAAAAATATGTTAAGAGAAATAGGGTGGTGAGAGTCAAACATGAAGGTTTAGGATTTACCAGTTTCTATAAACTAGCCTGCCTTTAGTTTTCTTCATTGTTGGAGTTTGTAATGATGTGTGTAGGGATGGAGGGCTGTACTCTCTACCTGATGGATTAGGTCCTTGACTTTTATGAACCATCCCACTTCCCCCTGATGTCTTGTGAACAGTCCATTAGCTCTTTGTCAACATATTCCCACTAAAAGTGGCTTTTCTCTCCTCGGTGTGGGCAGGGGCTTTCACATGCCATAGGAGATATTTTGAGGTTGGGGTATGTTTGTACTCTGAGTTATTGGGCTTTTTTGTTTGTGTCTCTGTGGTTTCTGCTTTCTTTTTAAGAATACCTTTATTTTATTTCAAATCCTTTCTAAAAAATTAGAATATGACATAAGAGCAGTTATTTATATATGGATAACAGCATCAGAGTCCCACTACACTTGAGAACAACTCAAAGATATAGAGAAAATCAGAAATGGTTTCCATGAAACCAAACCTGGAGCCTTCTAAAAATCCTGTAAAGATTCCTGAAGTCATGTATAAAGATCTCCTCCAAATTATCAATTTAAAAGTTGGATGATTCCAAAATGAAGGAATCAAAGAGAAGCATTTGTTTTCTTCTTATCATTATTCTCCCTGTTAGATTAGTTAACATTATTTCATTAACTTTTTTTTGAAAAAAAATTTCATTTTTATTAATACTTATACAACACAATAATCATTTTCCCACATCTCTTGGATGCATACTCTTGAACTATCTCTTCATATGACAAAATAATTGGGTAACATAATTTTCTGTAGAGAAAACAGAAAGATACTTTAATCATTCCTTTAATGTGATTGGTGAAAATTTATTTTTTAAATATTAATGGTGGGAAACAGATGTGGCTCAACCAGTGGGGCACCCACCTACTTCATGGGAGGTCTTGGGTTCAGGTCCGGGTGCCTCCTAAAGAATATGAGCAGGTGCTGCACCTGCCACAATGAGCTAGACACCACACCCACCATAATGAGCAGACACCTAAACAAGCAGATGCCACAAGCCAGCAAACACCACAGCCCAGGGGAAGTGGATGTGGCTCAGCCTGTTGGGCACTCACCTCCCACATGGGAGGTTCTGGGTTTGGTTCCCAGTGCCTCAAGGAGAAGGCAAACAAACAATGAGCAGACATATGGGAGAACCATCTGAGGGAGGGGAGATAAAATAAAAAAAAAATATCTTGAAAAAATATTTTTATTCAGTATGCATAAAACATAGGACTTCACATATAGACATACTTGCTGTTTGTAATATTGATAAAGATCTCTGCCTTAAAAACACAGGAATTATGATAAATTCTACCTCAACTGATTCTTATTAAAAAAGAAACAAATATGTAAGTTCCAGTTATTGTTTCATTATTGAATATATTTCTAACAGGAAGAGAAGTTCTATTCTCCCTAGGCTTCAGTGAGAACTAATTCCCCATTACAACTTTATCTATGTGAACACTGGAAGAATTTTCTACAGAGAAGTTTCTGTCTCTGAACATTTCAGATATTGTTTCTCCTCCACTCCCCTTATACTTCCTGTGCCAGGCACCAAAAGATGAATTCACATGGCTCCTTCCTGCCTCAGTGCAGAGGGAGTCAGCACACTGGAGAACAGGAATATTCCTGGAAGACATTTCTATGCTAGAATTGCTAGCAATAACTATATCTATACCCCACCCCACTAAACCTAAACTAAATGTGTCCCCAATTCAACTTGGATCCCAAATGCCTACAAATTCCAAAAACATGGAAAATATATTACAAGGCAAGTCAATGTGCAAAAATACAATGGTCTTAATTGATGATGATTTTTGCTCATTTTACAAATATATATGATCATCTGAACACACTGTTGAGATCCCATACAGTGTCTTAAAGGAGTCCCAGGAAGGTAAGAAACATCAAAGCTTAATAAAATTATTAGCTTCATGGTAAATCCAGCTCTGACTGTGAGAGAAATGCAAATAGAAATACAGAAGAGAGGAGGCACAATGGCAACTGATGGTTTCCTGCAGATGAGAGAAGAGGGAAGTGCCTGACACAGGAGCAGAAAAGGAGGTAAAAATAGTTTCCATATAGACAAATTTGCATATGTAGGAACAGGGAGTTAAGGGAGATCACACATTTTATTACTTTTCAGTAGAAAGTAAGATGCAATATTGTTAGCTGAAGGTGAACCTTGACTCAGAGATAAAGAATGGTGAAGATTAGGAATAATCATAACTACCATCATGCAAATTTTCTTTACCCCATCTTGCTGCTTCCTCAGCAGTCTGAGTTGCTAGGCAAATACATGCAGACATTAAGAACAGCTTCCTAATTTGCCCATTTCCACACCTCTTGTCCATTCTGCCAGAAGACAAGAAAGCCCCTTACATCTGAGTAGATATCTTAATTTGTCAGCTGTTTTCAATAGTCACAATGCCACAGAATTGGGTGGCTCTCTAATGCAGAAATGTACAAAAGATAAAGAATAATACTATTGTACAAGAAACTTCAATTTTGGAGGGTTGGTAGCCCACAAACCTGAGCAGGCCAACACCACCCTCTACACTCAGCAGCCAAGGGAAATGTTTGTTTGGAAAAGCTGCCTCAGCACCAGTGAAAGTGGGCCAGTCCGCATGGGGTACTCTATTTATTAGATTGCAAGAGTCAGGTGACCCCAGTTTCAAAAACAGGCTTTGAGAGCCAGGTAGGAACCCAAAACTTGCCTAGCAAAAGCCCCAATTTCCAAGATACCTACTCTGAAAAGTGCTGAAGCTGTTCAGAAATTCCTCCTAGAACATATATAGCTTGGTGAAGGACTTACAAGCCCAAGGAGAATAGGAGAAGTCTATGGAGCATTCAAACAATGTCTCTACCCTGTGTAAACAGCCAGAGCTGTGATCACAAATTTTATAATGAACTCTTCCACCCGAGGTTTTCCAAGAGCTTTTCACCAAGCCCCAAACAATCTGTCAGAGAATTATAAGTGCTCACAGTATGTTGGAATACGATGTGGAATGAAAAACAATCATGGGATCCTGAAAGCTGAATTGAAAATATGAAAAAATACTCTGCATCGAAGATGAAGATCTCTTGGAGAATAATGGCAACTATGATTGATACAGACTCATGAACCACACTGAAGCCTACCCAGGTTAATTTCTTTTGATTGATGTAAATCCACTTGTTTCTAATATTTACTTTTGCAGCTGAAGCTTGCATTTTGATGATGACTTTGCATTTTATTACTTCTCAGTTTTCCAGTTACTGAAAATTGAAATACTGTGGGTTTGGTGTTCTCCTGAAATGTGCATTTATAATGTACTTCCATGTGACAATACTTTCTTTAAAACACTGAGTCCTCTTTCTTAAAAGAAAGGGGAAAGTCAAGTATACCTTTGATAAAGCTGAAGAATTCATATTTTTAAAGTTAGTCCATTTTCTCTCTGTCTGCAAATGGCATGAATCCTTGATTGTTTATCCAAACTGAGCTTTTAAACCTTTAGAGAGTTTCAACTAAATGTATAATGGAAAAATATGATGCTCTGTTCCCTGATAATGTGGCATGGCCCTCACACCATGCTTTCTAAGCTGAAAGTCACAGGATTGGATTATGGGTGCTACAGGGGCAAGAAGTATCCTAAAACAGCAAAAGAGATGGATCTTTTATGGAGCATCTGTATCTGTGATCTCTAAATGGTAAAAGGCATGTGTATTTTAATGATGGTACATTGTCCATAAGGTCCCCAAATTTTTGAACTCAAAGGAAAAGACTAGGGCAGGAGAGGATCTGGAGGTAGAAAAGGAAGCACTAATTCTCTACTGGTGGGATTGTAAAATGGCCCATACCACTGCAGCTGTGAGAGACAGCATGGCAAGATCTTCAGAAGCTATGTGTGGAGGAAACAATGATGTTCCCAAGGGCATGTTGTACAACTGCCACTTGACTTAAAGAAAGGATGGTTCCTTGAGATGTAGAGGGAACCATGCCATGCCTGGTAGGATGTGGCTGTTACCCAGGGGGTCCCCTTTGGCAGCCCTTATCCTTACCCCACCACCCCAAACATAACCCCTGAAAATGGGTATCCAGGACTCTGCACATTGGCACCAAAGTGCAGGCCCAATTCTCGACCACACAGAAAACAATGCATAGCCCCAGTTACAAGTGGGATTCATCAAACCTGGGGAAACCCCAGAGGATGCAAGTTGTGTGCCCATAGCAATGCAGCCATAATGGCACCCCTGAGAAATAAGCAGGACATACCACGAGTGCCATGACTCACCCCTTCTCCTATGGTTGGTGGGATTGTTTTGAACAATGTTTTAGGGATACCCTGAGAGCTGGTGGGTCACAGACAACCTCCCTTGGGCCACTCTCTTTGGCCACCTAAGACCTGTTTCAGGGTCCTGGATGGTGGGGGGCGGCACTCAGACAACAGGGTGAGTCTCCGATGTGGGTTGGAGGGCCAGGAATGCTTCTGTTGTCCTATGGTTTTCTCTTCTGGAAATGAAGTGTACCATTCATTCTGCAATCTGGTCACCATGGCCAGCAGGCTGCAATAGTGAAACC
>JAQZBX010018788.1:0-24419 GCA_029593785.1 Cabassous unicinctus | reverse complement strand
TGAATCTGTATATCAATTTGGGTAGAATTGATATCTTAATAGTAATTAGTCTTCCAATCCATAAGCATGGAATATTCTTCCAATTATTTTGGTCTTTCTTACTTCTTTTAAAAATGTATTGTAAATTTCTGAATACAAGTGCTCTACATCCTTGGTTGAGGTTATTCCTAGCTATTTGATTCTTTTAGAAGCTATTCTAAATGGAATTTTTCCCCTGAATTCCTGCTCAGATTGTACATCATTAGTGTATAGAAATACCCCTGATTTTTGCATATTGATCTTGTATCATACCACTCTGTTGAAATAGTTTATTAGGTATAGCACCTTTGTTGTAGATTTTTCAGGACTTTCTAAGGATAAGATCATACCATCTGCAAATAGTGAAAAATTTTCTTCTCGCTTTCCAATTTGGATGACTTTTATTTCTTTTTCTTGCCTGTTTGCTCTAGCTAAAACATCTAGCACTATATTGAACAACAATGGTGTCATGACATCCTAGTCTTGTTTCTGATCTCAATCGGAAAGTTTTCACTATTTCACCATTGAGTACAATATTAGCTCTGGATTTTTCATATAAAACCTTTATCATGTTGAGAAAGTTTCCTTCAATTCCTAACTTTTGTAGTATTTTTATCAAGAAAGAATGCTTTCCTTTGTCAAATGTCTTTTCAACATCACTTGAAAAGATCATATAATTTTCTTATTTGATTTATTAAAGTGATTTATTACAATGATTTTTTGTGTTGGATCACTCTTGCATGAATGGTATAAGACCCATTTGATCATGAAGAGTAATTATTTTAATGTGTGATTGTATTCAGTTAACAGGTATTTTGTTGAGAATTTTTGCATTCATATTCATTAGGGAAATGGATCTGTAATTTTCTTTTTGTAATATCATTATCTGGCTTTCGTATTAGAGTGATATTGCTCAATAGAATGAGTTCAGTAGTGTTCCTTCTTAAAATTTTTTTGGAAAAGCTTAGTAAGATTCATATTAAATCTTCTTTGAATGTTTGGTAGAACTTACCTGTGAAACCATCTGGTCCTGGGCTTTTCATTTTGGGGAGTTCTTTGATGATGGTTTCAATCTCTTTACTTGTGATTCATGTGTTTAAGTCTCCTATTTCTTTAAGGGTCACTGTAATTTGTTTGTACATTCCTAGGAATTTTTCCATTTCATCTACAATGTCTAGTTTGTTGGGGTACACTTGTTCACAGTATACTCTTTTTTAAAATAAGTCAATTGTATTGATGCATATTAATAAAACATACAATTCACCCAAAGTATATAATCAATGATATTTGGTATAATCTCATAGTTGTGCATTTATCACTTCAATCATTATTAATGCATTTTCATTATTTCAATTGTAATAGTAAACAAATAGTTATTTCTGGCTATCCATGCAGAATTATTTATTTACTAAGTTGTTTTACTGAGATATATTCACAAACCATATGATGCATCGAAAGTGTATAACCAATGACTTTTACCATAATCACAATGTTGTGCATTCATCATTATAAAAAGATTTATGAAAATTTCTTTACTTCAAACAGAAAAACTCCACATTCCTTGGCATTCCTTTCCCAGTCCTACATAAACACAAATCTAATTTTATCTTTACAAATTTATTTATATTTACATTTTATATAAATGGAATAATATGTTTCACAATATATTCAATTCATACTAGCACAAGCATACAGTATTTGTCCTCTTGTCTGGCTTGCTTCACTCAACATTAAGTCCTCCAGGTTCATCCATGTTGTCATATGCTTTATGACCTCATTTCTTCCTACAGGTGCATAATATTCCATCATTCGCTACAGTGTATAGCATTAATACACCACAGTGTGATAATCCATTCATTGGTTGATGGACAATTTGGTTGTTTCCAACTTTTTGCAATGATGAATAATGTTGCTATGGACATTATTGTGCAGATGTCTATTTGTGTCACTGATCTCAGTTCTTCTGGATATATATCCAGTAATAGTATTGCAGGGTCATTTGGCAAATCTATATTCAAATTCTTTAGGAATTGCCAAACAGGTCTCCATAGTGCTTGAACCATTCTACAGTCCTACCAACAGTGAATAAACTTTCTTCTTTATCCACATCCCCTACAACACTTTCATTGCACTTTCTTTGGGTGTAAAGTCCAAGAAACCGCCACCTACCAAAATGTCTTCAAATGTTTCCCTACAGTTTCTTCTAGTAGTTTTATGGTCCTGGGCTTTTAAATTTAGGTCTTTGATCCATTTTGAGTTGATTCTTGTATAGGGAATGAGGTAGGGCTCCTCTTTCATTCTTTTGGTTATGGATATCCAGTTCTCCCAGCACCATTTTTTGAAGATTGTGTTTTGTCCTGTTAGCATGGACTTTGTAGGTTTGTGAAAAATCAGTTGGCCACAGAGGTGAGGGTTTATTTATGGACTGTCATTTCTATTCCACTGAACAATGTGTCTATCCTTATGCCAGAACCATGCTGTTTTGACCACTATAGCTTTGTAATATGTTTCAAGATCAGGTCGTGAAATGCCTCCCATGTCATTCTTTCACTTTAGAGCGCTTTTGGCTATTTGGGTGCACTCTCCGATTCAACTGAATTTGGTAATTGCCTTTTCTATTTCTGTAGAGTAGGCTGTTGGAATTTTAATTGGTATTGCATTGAATTTATCAATCTCCTTGACTAGGACTGACATCATCATAATATTTAGTCCTCTAATCCATTTGCACAGACTGTCTTTCCATTTGTTTAGGTCTTCATTGATTTATTTTAGCAATTTTATTTTTATTTTCCTGCATATTGATCCTATACTTCTTTGGTTTAATTAATTCCTTTGCATTTGAGTATTTTTGTTGCTATTATAAATGGAATTTTCCCTCTGATTTCCTCTTAAGAATGTTTAATACTAATGTTTAAAAGCACAACGATTTTTGCATGTTTATCATGTATCCTGCCATTTTGCTGAACTCATTTATTAGCTCAATTAGCTTTGTCATAGACATTTCATAATTTTCTAAATATAGGATCATGTCACCCACAATGAGAAATTTTATTCCTCATTCTTATTTGAATGCCTTTACCTTTTCCTTGTCTAATTCCTCTAACTAGAACTCCTGGTACAATGTTGAATAATGACAATGGCAGTGGCCATCCTCGTCTTGTTCCCAATCTTAAAGGGAAAGCTTTCAACCATTCCCCATTGAGTACAATGTTGCCTGTGGGTTTTTCATATATGCTTTTTACCACATTGAGGAATTTTCCTTCTATGTCTACCTTGGAATTATTTTTATCAAGAAAGGATGATGGATTTTGTCAAATGGCTTTTCTGCATTGTTTGAAATGATCATGTATTTTTTCCTTCAATTTGTTACTTTGGTGTATTATGTAGATTAATTGTCTGATGTTGAACCAGCCTTGCAAAACAGGAATAATTCCCACTGGGTCATGACGTACAAGTTTTTTGGTATGTTGTTGGATTTGATTTGCAAGTATTTGTTGAGAATTTTTTTAATGTCTATGTTTATTAGAAAATTTTTTCTGTAATTTTCTTTTCTTTAGTGGCTTTATCTGGCTTTGGCATTAGGGTGATGTTGGCTTCATAAAAGGTTTTGGGTAGTTTTTCCTCCTCTTCAATTTCTTGGATGAGTTTAAATAGGATTGGTGTGAATTCTTTTTAAAATGCTTAATAGAGTTTACCTATCAAACCATCTAGTCCTGGACTTTTCTTTGTTGAGAGATTTTTGATGATGGATTCAATATTTAAATGTGATTCATTTATTAAGTTCTTGCATTTCTTGTAGTGTCAGTGTAGGTTATTTGTGCATTTCTAGAAAGTTGTCCATTTCATCTAGGTTGTCTTGTTTGTTGGCATATGGTTTCTCATAATATTCTCCTGTGATTCTTTTTATTTTTGTGGGGTCAGTTGTAATTTCCACCCTTTCATTGCTAATTGTATTTATTTGTATCTCTCTTTTTTCTTTGTTATTGTAGATAGGAGTATGTCAATTTTATTGATCTTTTCAAACAACTAGCTTATGCTTTTATTGATTTTTTCTATTATTTTTTAGTTCTCAATTTCATTGATTTCTGCTCTAACCTTTATTGTTTCTTTCCTTCTGCTTACTTTTGGATTGGTTAGCTGTTGTTTTTCTAGTTTTTCCAACTATTCAATTAAATAATTTATTTTTGCTCTTACTTCTTATTTAATATAGGTGTTTAGTGCAATATATTTCTCTCTCAAGACTGCTTTTCCTGTGTCCCATAAGTTTTGATAATTTGTGGACTTGTTTTTATTTTTCTCAATACGTTTACTGATTTCACTTGTAATTTCTTCTTTTACTCCCTGATTATTTATGAATGTGCTGTTTATCCTCCACACTTTTTTGAATCTACCTCTTTCTTAATATTGTTTTCCAGTTTCTTTCTATTATGATCTGAGAAGTTACTTTATAAAATTTAAATCTTTTTATATTTATTGAGAGCTGCATTGTGCCTGTATTAGTCAGCCAAAGGGGTGCTAATGTGAAATACCAAAAAAGGGTTGGTCTTTATAAAGGGTATTTATTTGGGGTAGAAGTCCACAGTTACCAGGCCATAAAGCATAAGTTTCTTCCCACACCAAAATCCATTGTCACGTGTTGGAGCAAGACAGCTGCTGGCATTTGCCCACGGTTCAGGCTTCTTGGGTTCGTCTCTTCCCGGGGCTGCGTTTCTTCCAGGCTTAGCTCCTGTTTCCTCCACAAGGTCAGCTGTAGGTGATCACGCGAATGGCTCACTTCTCTTCTCCTGGGGACTTCTTTCCAACATCAAAGCTGCTTCTCAAAGACTGCTGCTACTCTGTTCTCTGCCTTGCCTTTTATATTTGATTCCCACCCACCAAGGGGTGGGGCTCAATGCCCTAATCATAACCTAATCATGCCCCGATTAACAGATCAGTTTACAAGCATAATCCAATTATATTTTTGGAATTCATAATTACATCAAATTGACCAATGGTTACAGTGCCCATGTGGTCTATCATGAGAAAGAGCCATAGGCAATAGAGAAGAATGTATAACCTACTGAATTTTGGTGCAATGTTCTTTTATCTTTTAGGTCTAACTCATTATCAAGTACTTCAAGCTCTCTGTTTCCTTGTTGATATTCTTTCTAGCTGTTCTATCTAGTTACATGTGTGTTGTGTTAAAGTCTCCAATGATTTTTGTAGAGATGTCTATTTCTCCCTTCAATTTTGCCAGAGTTTGTCTCATGAATTTTGGGGTTCCCTGATTAGGTGCAATAGATATTTATGACTGTTATATCTTCCTGATATTTTGTCCTTTTTATTAATATATAATCGCCTTCTGTATCTCTTATAACTATTGCATGTAAAACCTGCTTTTTCTGATATTTGTATAACTACCCGTCCTCTTTTTTAGTTACTATTTGTGTGGAGTATGTTTTTCCAACCTTTCTCTTTTAGTTGGTATGTAACCCTGGGTCTAAGGTGATCCTCTTTTAAGAGGAATATCATTGGCTCATGTTTTTTATCCATTCTGTCATGCTATACCTTTTGATTGGGGAGGTTAATCCATTCACATTCAATGATTTTACTGTAAATGCCTTATTTTTTGGAAAATATAATATATTTTATAAAATATTACATGCATACATTTTTAACAAATCATTTTATTGATCATATTAATAAAGCATACAATTCATTCAATTTGCTTATTTGTTTATTAGTATTATTGAAGAAAGAAAATGTTCTAATGATGATTGAAGTGATATTACTGTAAATTCTTTATTTTTCGGAAAACATAATATATTTTATAAAATATTACCCACATACATTTTTAGCAATGATTTTATTGATATGTATTAATGAAACATACAATTCATCCAATTTGTTTATTTGTTTATTACTATTGTAAGAATGAAAATGCTCTAATCATGATTGAACTGAGGAATGCACAACTATGTAGTAATACCGAAAACCATTGATTGTAAATCCGTTATTTACTTCCATCATTTTATTTTATTTTCATTTTGCTGTATCTTGTTTTCATCTGTCTTTTTGCTCTTTTGGTTATCCTTTCTCCTATTCCTTCTTCTACACAGTCTTCAAAGTCTCTCTTTGCAGTCATTTTCTTTCAGGCTCTAAGGTTTCCTTCACTGTTTCCTGCAAAGTTGGGTACTCTTTTGGAACTCTCTTAGTTTGGCTGTGTATATTTTATACTCATCTTCATATTTGAAAGAGAATTTTGCTGGATACAAAATTCTCAGTTGGCAGTGTTTCTCTTTCAGCCTCCTAATTGTATCATACCACTGTCCTCTTGCCTCCATCATTTCTAATGAGAAATCTGCACTAAGTCTTACTGGGTGTCCCTTGTATGTGATGGTTTATTTCTCCCTTGCTGTTCTCAGGATTTTTCTGTTTATCTTTGATGTTTCACATTCAGAATAGTATATGTCTTCAAAAGACCTATTTGGATATATTCTGATTGGGATACACTGCACTTCTTGTACATGTAAGTTCATTTCTTTTTTGAAAGTTGGGAAATTTTCAGGTATTACTTCCTCAAATAGTCTTTCTGCCCCCTTTCCCTTCTCTTCCAATTCTGGAACTCCCATTGCACATATGTTGTTGCATTTCACATTGTCATTTATCTCCCTGAGTCCCTGGCATTTTTCCCATTCTTTTCTCTCTCTGTTCTTTACTTTCTTCAGTTTCAGCTCTTCTTTCTTCAATATCACTTATTTGTTCTTCTATCTGTTTCATGCTTCTAATGAGTTTTATTTTTTAAAGATACTTAGATTATACAAATGTCACATAAAAAATATAGGGGATTCTCATAAGCCCCACTCTCACACCACCCACATCTTCCTACATTAACAACATCCTTCATTAGTGAAGTACATTCATTGCAACCAATGAATACATTTAGGAGCATTGCCACTAAGCGTGGATTAAAGTTTACATTGTAGTTTATATTCTTTCCCATACAGTTCTGTACGTTATGAGAAGATTTATTATAGCCTATATCTATCATTGCAGTGTCAGTTAGGACAATTCCCAAGTCCCAAAAATGCCCCTATATTACTCCTGTTTTTCCCTCAAGCCCTCAGATCCTCCAGTGGCCACTGCCCCCACATCATTGATGTGATTTCTTCTAATGCTAGAAGCACAATAAGTCTATAGTAGAATACCAGTAAGCCTACTTTAGTCCATAGTTCTTTTCCAAATCCTTAGGATTCTGGCATGGTGATATCCTCTCCACCTCTAATTGAAAGGGGGCTGTGATCCCATAGGGCTGATGGATGGAACTCTCTTGCTTGCAGTTATAGACTTCTCAGTTCCTTGGTAAGGTAGTTGTCCATCATCACCTCCATGTTAGTTGTCTGGGTTGAGACCAATGTACTGGAGAGTAGGTGTTCCAACTTTCATGGGACTCAGTGCCCAGCTGGCACATGGACAGCCCAAAGATTTAAGTCCCCTGAACATACTCCTTCTAGCTCAAATACTAATTATAGGTTCAAATAGAAAGATAGAAGAGCTGTATGTACTTAAACCACAACTGACTCCAAATCTGTCACACTGGGGAGCATAAATTCCAAAGTAGGACCCACTAGCAAGTCACCAAAATCCTGAGCTATCTGACTGACCTTTTGTGTCTTGATGTCTCCATAGCCCTCAGGAGCCCTGCTATTTTGGATATTTCTACTTTGGCATTCAAAGAGATTCTGCTGAGAAGTACATAAGTGTAAACTCTGGAATGACTCCCTGACTCACTTTGAAGTCTCTTAGCCATATAAACTCATTCATCTTTATCATTTCCACCGTTTGGTCAAAGTCTTTTTCTAGTTGCATTGTTAGTTGGGGCTTGGTAGTAATCCCTTGTTGCCATGGAGAATCATCCCTGGAAGTCATGTCTAACACCAGGGGCAAGGTAATGCATTTATATGCTGAATTTGCCTTAGAGAGAGGACACATATGAGTAACAAGGAGGTTCTCAGGAGGTAACTCTTAAGAACCCTATAATACTAGGCTAAGTTTTAATTTCAAAACTAAAGGTTCATAAGAACAATCATCAATATCAAGGGCCCATCAATGGGCTATCCTCCTTTGCTAGTCACTGTCCCTGTTCTCAGGGGATACTTGCTCTTCCATTAAAGAACGTGGCAGAGCTCCCAAGCATTGGAATTTGATATTCTTCTGGTTATTGTGTGACACTCCACCCAAAGTGACAATGCCTCAAGAACACTTGAATACATTTATAAGCCTTATAGGTATGCCCTAGGTTAACCTTCTCCTGTGTATCCACAATCACTTACACCCCACACCATTGATACTCTCCTGTCATAGTTGTAACCCTTCTGTGATCCAAAACTTCTTCAAATATTAAACCAAGAAAATAACCAAGTACAATTAAAAGAAAATGAAATAATGATAGTTTTGAAAATAAGAAATAAAATACAACATTTAAAAAATATATAATAAAAATGATGAAAAAAACATTAAAACATTTTTTGACATTATGTCTTTAAACACTGTGTGATCTGTTGTCTTGTATGTACAGTGATATTTTCTTCCTTTTTTTCTCCATGTCCTAATTTTTTCATTTTGTCTTCAAAGAAGCTTTAGTTTTCAGAAAAGTCACATACAGAATATAAGTGATTCCCGTATATCCAACATCCTCCCTCTTTTCCACTTTACCCTATAAATAACATTTTACACATAGATGGTATATTTGTTACAATTGATGTACAAATATTGAATCATTGTTACTAATAATCCTCATTGATTTACATTATGGTTTATATTTTGGACCATGCAGTTTTATAAATTTTGATGAAATTTAGAGTGACCTGCATCCATCATTGCTATATCATTATAATTCAATTGCCCCCCAAATGCCCCAAGTTCCATCTATTCTATTCCTCCCTCCACCTCTCCTTAGTACACATGGCAAACCACCAGTGTTATGCCTTGTAGAAAGTTTCCTAGTTACTTACAACAAAATTGAGGGCTTGACATACTGATCTATCCTCCCTTATGCTCTTGAGAGACTCCCACCCCTCTATTTGAGAAGATAGCAGGATTCCCAGGATGGGAGTTCCATAGTTTCCTGCTCATTATGTGGGTCTCCACCTAGTGATCCAAACTACTATAACAAGATGAGCACTTCCAAACTCCCCAGAGGCTTGCCTCAGGTGTACCCTGTCCCAAATGTCCTTGACATCCAACCCCCTAAAATCAATAACCTTCCCCTGATAAATTTTCTGTGGATACATTCCCATAATTGTAATTTCAAACATACCACAAATCCCCAGAGGTCACCAGCTCCCTGCCACTACCATCCCCTGGTTCCATAGTCAGCCCAAATCACCCTCTTCACACTCCCCCCTCACAAACTAGCACTGCCCAACCCAATAGGATCACTGCACTGCTAGTGGTGCAGGTCCACTGCACAACTATACCCTTTTACCTTATAGATTTTTGCCCATATGGGCATTGGTTCACAACCTAATTCTCCCTTTCTGTCTCCTGTAAGCCTATCTCCCAGACACTAGCTCTGTGAGTCTGCTCAATTTGCTTAATTCATATCAGTGAGGTCATGGCTTGCTTCACTCAACATAAGGTCATTAGGAGATATCCATGTTATCCCATCTGTTAATGCTGCATATCTTCTTACAGTTGAGTAATATTCCATTGTATGGATATACCACAATTTGTTTATCCATCCTTCTGTTGATGGACATTTGGCCTCTTTCCAAATCTTGGCAATATTGAATAATCCCTCTTTGAAGAGTGGTGTGCATATATCTGTTTGTGAGACTGCTTTCAATTCTTCTGGGTATATACTCAGCAGTGGGATTGCTGGATCATATTGCAGTTCTATAACTAACTTGCTGAGGAAATGCCATACTGTTCTCCACAATGACTGCAACATTCTTCATTCCCACCAGCAGTGGATAAGTGTTCCCATTCCTCCACATCCTCTCCAATAGTTGTAGACGTTTTTTAAAATAGCCACCAGTCTTATGGGTGTAAGATGATATCTCATTTTAGTCTTGACTGGGATTTCCCTAACAGATAGTAATGTTGAGCATCTTTTCATGTGCATTTTAGCAATTTGTATTTCTTCTTTGGAGAAGTGTCTATTCAAATCACTTGCTCATTTTTAAAAAGGTTTGTTTGTCTTTTTATTTTGAGGTGTAGGATTCCTTTATATAGACTAGATATTAGACCTCTATGAGTTACATGGTTACCAAATATTTTCTCCTATTGAGTAGGCTGCCTTTTTACTTTCTTGAAAAACTCCTTTGAGTTGCAATGTTTTCAGTTTTGAGGAGGTCCCATTTATCTGTATTTTCTTTCCTGCTTTGGTTGTAAAGTTCTTGAAACCATTTCATAATATAAGATCCTGTAGATGCTTCCCTACATTTTCTTTCAAGATCTTTATGGTCTTGGCTCTTATATTTAGATCTTTGATCCATCTTGATTTATTTTTTGTAAAAGGTGTGAGATGGTCCTCATCTCTCATTCTTATGGATATGCATGTCCTTTTCTCCATGCACCATTCATTGAAGATGCCCTTGTATCCAACTTGAATGAGCTTGGTTGCCTTCTCAAATATCAGTTGACTGTATGTGAGGATCTATATTAGAACTCTTTGTAAAATTTTATTGGTCATTATGCCTATCCTTGTGACAATACCATGCAATTTTGAGAACTATATCTTTGTAGGATGTTTTAAACTCAGGTACTGTGATTCCTCCAATTTTCTTTTTATTTTTCAATATATCTTTCCTCTTGGGTGCACCTTGTCCTTCCAAATAAATTTCATAGTTAGCTTTTCCAATTCAGTAAAAAGTGCTGTGATAATTTTTATTGGGATCGTGTTATATCTGTAAATCACTTAGGATAGAATAGACATCTTAATGATGTTTAGTCTTCCTATCCATTGTCAGGGAACATTCTTCCATTTATTTATGTGGTCTTTGATTTCCTTTAATCGTCTTGTGTAGTTTTCTGTGTACAAGACATTTATATCTTTAAATTTATTCCTAGGTATTTGATTCTTTTAGTTGTTATGTAAATTGAATTTTTTCTTGATTTCCTTCTCAGATTGCTCATCATTGGTGTACAGAATGCTACTGATTTTTGCACATTGATCTTATAGCCTCCTAATTTATCAAATAATTTATAAACTTTAGAAGATTTATAGTAGATTTCTTGGGGCTTTGTATGTATAGGATTATGTTATCTGTAAATGGTTAAATTTATACTTTCTCCTTTATAATGTAAATGCCTTTTATGTCTTTTATTTGTCTATGTGCTCAACCAAATATTTCTAATACAATGTTAAATATGAATGATGAAAGTGGGCATCCTTGTTTTGTTCCTGAATTTAGAGGGAGAGAGTTTGGGATTTCATTATTGATTACAATGATACTTGTTGGTTTTTCAAATATACCCTTTATCATGTTGAGGAAGTTTCCTTCTATTCTTATATTTTGAAGTGTTTTTATCAAGAAAGATTGCAATATTTTGTCAAATGCTTTTTCTGCATCTATAGAGATGATCATGTTTTTTTTTTTTTCTTTCAATCTGTTTATGTGGTATACTACATTGATTGATTTTTTATGTTGGATCATCTTTGCTTACCAGGGATGAAACCCACTTGTTCATGGTGTATAATTCCTTTGATGTGTTGTTGAATGTGATTAGCAAGTATTTTGCTGAGGATTTTAGCATCTAGGTTCATTACAGGGTTTGGTCTATAGTTTTCCTTTCTCTTGACATCTTTGTTTGGCTTTGGTATTAGGGTGATGTTGGGATCATAGGATGACTTAGGCAATGTTCCCTCCACTTCTGTAATTTGGAAGAGTTGAAGCAGGAATGTTTTTAATTCTTTCCAGAATGTTTGGTAGAATTTACCTGTGAACTCATCTTGTCCTGGGTTCTTCTTGGGAGGTTTTTGATGACTAATTCTTTTTTGTTACTTGTGATTGGTCTGTTGGGTTCAACATTATCTTCTTTCATCAATGTAGGCTGCTTGTGTGTTTCTAGGAATTTGTCCATTTCCTCTAAATTACCTATCTTGTTGGCATGCAATTTTTCAAAGTATCCTCTTGTGATACTCTTTATTATTGTGGGGCCAGGGGTGATATCCCCTTCCTCAATTCTTATTGTATTGATTTATATGTTGTCTCTTTTTTTCTTTGTTAGTCTAGCTAAGGTTTTGCCAATTTTATTAATCTTCTCAAGGAATCATGCTTGGCTATGCTTATTTTTCTAGTGCATTCTTATTTTTAATTTCATTTATCTCTGCTCTAATCTTTGTTATTTCCTTCTTTCTACTTGCTTTGTCATTAATTTGTTGTTCTTTCTCTAATTCCTCCAGGTATGCTGTTCAGTCTTTAATTTTAGCTCTTTCTTCTTTATTAATATAGGCCTTTATGGCTATGAATTTCCCTCTCAGCCCTGCTTTTGCTGCATCTCATAGATTTTTGATATTTTTTCTTGTCCTTTTAATTTGTTTCAAGATAGTTTTTTATTTCTTTTGTAACTTCCTCCTTGACCCACTGATTAATTAAGAGTATGTTAACTTCCATATCTTTGTGCCTAATCTCTTTTTATGCCTCTTTCTGATTTCCAGCTTCATTCCCTTGTGGTCAGAGAAATTGCTTTGTATAATTTCAATCTTTCTGAATTTATTGAGAGTTGTTCTGTGACCTATCATGCAGTCTTATCCTGGAGAATTATCCATGTGCAGTTGAGAAGGATGTATATCCTGCAGTATTTGGGTGTAGTGTTCTTTATATGGCTAATAGGTCCAGATCCTCTAATGTGTTATTCAGGGTCTCTCTTTCTTTATTGATTCTCTGTCAAGATGTTCTGTCTAATGGTGTATTAAAGTCCCCCACAATAATTGTAGAGATATCTATTTCTCTACTTAGGTTTTCTAGTGTTTGCCTCATGTATTGTGAGGTGACCTGATTAAATGTATAAATGTTTATGATTGTTCATTTTTCCTAAGAGATTACCCCTTTAATTAACATATAGTGTCCTCCTTTGTCTCTTACAATAGATTTTCATTTAAAGTCTATTTTGTCTGATAAGAGTATAGCTACTCTTGTTCTTCTGTGATTGTTAGCATGTAAAATTGTTTTCCAACCTTTCACTTTTAGCCTCCTTGCATCCCTGGGTCTAAGGTGAGTTTCTGGTAGATAGCCTATAGATGATCATATTTTCTTTTCCATCCTACCAATCTGTGTCTCTGGATTGGAGAGATTAATCTTTTAACATTCAATGTTATTTCTGTCAAGGAATTACTTACATTAGCCATATTTTCTTTAGGTTTATGTATGCCATATGTTGTTTTTATTTCTCTTTTTACCTTTTAAGTTGTTCTTACACTCTCCTCCACATCTCCCTCTCCTTATTTTTCCTTTCAACCTGCAGAACTCCCTCTAGTAATTCTTGAAAGGTAGGTTTCTTATTGCCAACTCTCTTAATTTCTGTTTACCTGTGAATACTTTGAACCCTGCCTCATTTTTGAATGTCGGTGTTGCTGGATAGAGAATTCTTGGCTAGAAGTTTTCTTTTTTTTCTTTTAGGACCTTCACTATGTTATACCACTACTTTCTTTCCTCCATGGTTTCAGATGAGAAATCAGTACTTAATCTGATTGAGGTTCCCTTGTATGGGGTGGATTTCTTTCCTCTTACTGCTTTCAGTATTCTCTCTTTGTCTTGTGCATTGGACAATTTGATAAGTATATGTCTAGGAGCAGGCCTGTTAGTGTTTATACTGTTTGCAGGTCAGTACTTCCTGGGCAAGTATGTCAATGTACATCAGTAGAGTTGGGAAATTTTCAGCCATTATTTCCTCTAATACTCCTCCTGCCCCCTTTGCCTCTTTTCTCCTTCTGGGGTGCCTATAATGCATATGTTTGTGCATATCATGTTATCATTCAAAATCCTAATTCCTGTTGGATTTTCTCTATCTTTTATCTTTGTGTTTTATCTGTCTGATTTCAGCTGTACCATCTTACACATCACTGATTCTTTCCTCTGATTCAAATTCACTGTTTCAAATTCCTAATGCCTGTTGGATTTTCTCAGTCTTTTATCTATCTGTTCTATCTGTTTGATTTCAGCTGTGCTATCTTATACATCACTGATTATTTATTCTCCATGTTCAAATCTGCTGTGGTGTGCTTCCTGTGTATTTTTTTTTTTTTGTATTGTTCCATTCATGACCATCAGGTGTGTTATTTTTATATCTGTTTACAATTTCTTCAGTATGTTCCCCCAGTGTCTTTTTAATATCATTTATCACTTCCTTCACTTCATTAAGTTGATTCCTGATATTTATTTGGACATCATTGATTAGTTGTTCCACATTTTGCATCTCCTCCTTTTTTTTTTTAGTTTGTTAAACTTGGCCATGTGTTCCTGTTTCTTAGTATGGCTTGTAATTTTTTGTTGGTATCTGAGCATCTGTTTGTATTGATGGGCTTATTTGGGTGGTTGACTTCTCTTCCTTCTCTAGGGTTATATTTTATTGTTTCTTTTTGTGTGGTGAGGTTAATTTTTGATACTTGGTTCCTCTTATTCTATATCCTTGCAGTTGTAGTGTTCCCTTGGGAAAAAAATATTAGGACCAGAGAAATACTAAGAGATAAGAAGAGAAAAGAGTAATGGTAACATAATACTGAAAAATTTAGAAGAGGATCTGTGCAAGAGCTAAGAAACTAAGTAATATAAGTGAAAAATAAAAGATACAAAGGAATAAGAATGAAACAAGGTGGAATAGAATAGATAAAACAGGAGACAAAATAGAGGGAAAAATATAATGAATTAAAAGGCAGGACAGATGAGAATAGAATACAAGGAAAGAAAAAAAAAGTAGAGAGATAAAAAGTTAAAATTTAAACCCAACAAGAAGTGATAGAATGGACGAAAAGCAACAGAAGACAGAAAAATGAACAAAAGTAGAGAAATAAAATAGGTTACAAAAATAAGTAAAAGAAGAAGAGGAAACAAAGAAAGGGAAAACAAACAAGTAACAAAACAGCAACAAAGAGAGAACCCAGGAAAACAGCCTTCCCTCCTGAGACCCTAAAGAGCTTCTCAGCCTGCTGGTGCTCATTAATTAATTACCCTGCATCCTGCCCTCCACAGTTGATGTATCCAGTTTTAGCAAATAAAATGAAGGAAAAAGAAAAAAAATCCAAAAAACCACAAAGCAAACAGTAGAAATTCAGTCTTTAAGTTCCCTATCATAAGGTGCCTGCTGCATGCCTTAACTATCCCTGGATCCCTTCACTTAGGTGGTATCAGGTTTTGAAACAGTGACGTTCTACATGCAAGGCAGGAATTCTCCCACTGTACTGCAGCAGCTATATGGACTAAATAGGCTTTTGAAAGCTTATTGGGCATTTCCTGACCCTGTTTCCATTTTGAAAGTTGGACTTTTATTAGTTTTCAGTGGCTGGTCTGGTAATTTGTCTGTCTCTGCTCCCTCCCTGATCAAGTTCCTCTCCCCCAGGGCAGATGAGTATTACAGCCTGCCTGAGCAGATTCCCCTCTCCTCTCACCGTGGGGCCCCTTAGTGATGGCTGGTATCTTCCCCAAGATTCAAAGGGGGCTCATGTGTCCAAACCCACAGAAAGGAAACCACTCTCCACCCTTAGGCAGTCCTGTTTTCCTCCCAGGGAATACTCCCTCCCACTCAGCTCACTGGTGAGAGCCAGGTGGTCTACTGAAGCTATTTGCCTTGAGAGTGGGGCTTAGCCACCCACTGTTTCCAGCCACAGGTGTGAGAAGCTCATGGTATTTCCTTGCACTCTTTATCTCTTTCTCCAGCTCTCTCCAGATCAATGCCCTGAAACTCCCTGCTCTGTAGATTCCCAAAAGAGCACATTCATGTAAAATTTTGCCCATTCTCTGCTTTTTACATGAAAAAGCTGGGCAGTGCCTACCTACAGTGATGCCATTTTTCTGGAAACTCCAGGCTTTCACTTTTGATCTGTTTATATCATTGGGTCTAAGGTGAGTCTCTTGTTGACAGCATATAGATGGCTCCATATTTTCTATCCATTCCACCAGTCTTTGTCCTTTGATTGTGTTTAAACCATTAGCATTCAATGTTATTACTATAAAGACAGTTCTTATGTCATCTATTTTTGACCTGTGGTTTTTTTCAGTCATATTTTATTTTCACGACACTTTTGACACTTTTAGTTAATTGTGCTGATACAGTGTTCATTTCTAGACTTTCTTCCAAGCATCTTTTCAGTGTCTTAAATACATTATACCACTTCCTTCTTGCCTACATGGTTATTGATGAGAAATCAGCACTTAATCTTATTGGATATGCCTTATAGTTTATGTATCATTTTTCTCTTGCTGCTCTCAGAATGCTCTCTTTGACATTCTGATCTGTATGTGTCTTGGAGTTGGTCTATTCAGATTTATTCTAATGGGAATATGTTATGCTTGGACATGGATATCTATATCTTTCTATAGGGTTGGTAAATTTTCTACAATTATTTCTTCTCATATTCTTTGTGCCTCCTTTCCCTTATCCTCTCCTGGGACAGACACAATACTTATACTTATATTTGCACATCTCTTACTGTCATTTTGTTTCTTGAGACCCTGTTCAATTTTTTCCATTTTTTCTTCATCTGTTCTTTTGTATGTTCACTCTCATAGCCATGTCTTCAAGCATACCAAACATTTCTTCTGCCTTTTCCAGTCTGCTGTTAAGTGCCTCCAGTGGATGTTTAAAAAAAGATTTATGCATTTATTTCCCCCCTCCCTGAGATGGCTCCATCATCTGTCTGCTCATTGTTTTTTACTTGTGTCTGCTCACTTTTTCTGTTCATCTTCTTTAGGAAGCATCTGGAACTGAATCCAGGACCTCCCATGTGGGAAATGGGCACCCAATTGCTTGAGCCACATCTGTTCCCTGATTGTTGTTTCTCCTCATTTTGTCAGCTCATTGCATCATCTTGTTGCATCAGCTCATATTCTTTAGGAGGCTCTGGGAACTCAACCCAGGGCCTGCCATATGGGAAGCAGGCACCCAACTGCTTGAGCCACATCCACTTCCTACAGTGTATGTTTTATTTAATTTATTGTGCCTTTCATTCTATATGATCTGTTATTTTTATATGTATGCTTCTTTCATTCCCATAAGTTTTGCTATTTATATATATATGCTTTCAAATTCTTCTTTGTGCTCATCCAGTGTCATCTTTAGATCTTTAATATCTTTATAACCATCTCATTGAATTTATTAAGATTTGTTTGAACATCTATGACAGTTGTCTCAATTCCTATATGTCATCTGGAAGCTAATCTTTTTCCTTTGACCAGGCCATGTCTTCCTATTTCTTGTTATGTATTGAAATTTTTTGTTGGTGTCTTGGCATCTGTATAACTAGTTGCATTTATTCTTGGTGCAGATTCTCTCTTAAGTTTCAGGCTTCTTTGCCCTTTCTTCCTTATTGGTTTTGTAGTAAGGAAACAAAACAACCTATTCAACAAATTGTGCTGGAAGAACTGGATATTCATATCCAAAAGAAACATGACCCCTATCTCACAGCATATACAAAATTAGCTCAAAATGGAGAGATGGCGGCAAGCAAATAACTATGTAAGGTATTCAGTCAGCTCATCTTACAGGGCAGATAGCAGTCAAAATAGAGCTATCTAAAGCATACATTTGGGGGCTCAGTAAACCAGAAGAGCATCCTGTAACATCCTTGAAAGAATGGAAGGAGGAGAATGTCCATCTGCATTGAAGATTAATGATTACAACACTCCACACTGTGGAGTTGGTAAGCTGTGGAGGCTGAAGCTGCTCACATTACCCCTGGAATTGATGAAGCTTCTCCCAACACTCTCCTCTGCCAGGGTAGGGACAATGCTGCTGCTGTGTATAGTAAACCAATCTGTGATGGACAAGACTGTCTGTATTGCCCAGAAAGACTGATGAATCTTCACACCCCTTCCTCCGATGCTGAGGGTGGGGATGGAGTTGCAGGTGTCATCAGCAATCTTTTTACCAAAATGACCACAGTTGCACAGGTAGACTGATGTAGCTATGGCCCCTATCCTCTTCTGCCAGGGGTGGAGATAGACCCTCCAGCATGCCCAAAAATCTAAATGATTTGGGCAATTGCCCTGAGAGGCTGAGAGAGTACTGTCCCTTCTTTCATTTAGTGTGTGGGGAAGGAACTACAGGCATGCAACAGTTCAGTCCATATCAGCCAAAGATACCTGCTATTGTATGGAGAAGCTGAGGAAACACCAGCCCCCTCCTATCCTATTGATGAGTGGGGATGTAAACAGAAGCACCCAACAGTTCAGTCCCTTTAGGCCTAAAGTACCTGCCATTGCCTAGAGAGGCTGAGGAAACAACAGTCCCCTTCTATCCTATTGGGGAGTGGTAGTATATTCACAGGCACCAAACAGTTCAGTTCATGCAGGCCAAAAGTACCTTCCATGCCCATAAAGGCTGAGGAAACAACAGTTCCCTCCTATCCTATTGGAGGGTTGGCATGGATCCAGAGGCACCCAACAGTACAGTCTGTTTTCAAAATTGCCTGCTTTTGCCCAGAAAGTCTGAGGAAACACTGCTTCCATCTTATCATATTTGGGGTTGGGGATGGTGTTACTGGCGTTTGATTATTCAGTTTGTGTGGGCAGAAAAAACCTGCAGTTACCTAGAGAGGCTGGGGAAATACCACTCCTTCTTGTTCAATCAGGGGTGAGCCACAGGCACCCAACAGTTGATATCATGCATGCCAAAAGTACCTGTAGTTTCCCTGAGACATTCAGGAAACTACAGCCCCCTCCTATCCTATGTAGTGTGGGGGTAGAGTCCCAGGTGCTCAACAAACCAGTTTGTGTGGGCTGAATGGGTCTAGAGTTGCCCAGAGAGGCTGAGGAAACCAAGTTCCCCTCTTATTCTATTGGTGTTGTTGATGGAGCCCCAGGTGTCTGACAGCCCAGGCTGTGCCAGATGAAAGTGCCTGCATTTCCTTAGAGAGGCTGGAACAGGTCCACCCAGCTTCTTTCCAGCCAGACTTGGGGCTGGAGCCTATGCTAGCTAGGGCTTCAATTTGATATGTGTGGAAAGAAGCTGGCCTCTACCATCTCTATTATTTTAAATACCCCACTTCCCCTCATGTCAGGGACAAAGTTAAAATGGTGGCTAGCAAGCTCTTTTTAACTTTGACAGTTTCAAATATTAGCTGTTTTTAGGATTATACTATAGCCAGCCAAAATTAGTAAGCAGTTTCTAAAGTTGATGCCCAACCGTCTCTTCCTCTCTCTATTTTGGGAACTGGAGCTACCAACTCCAGCCACAGAATAGCTCCTGAGGTGAATTGCACCACCAGTGGAAGATGGTCACTGGCTTCCAGTGTGGAGTGCTGTAATCACAAATCTTCAATGCAGATGGGCCTTCTCCTCCTTCCATACTTTCAAGGATGTTACAGGATGCTCTTCTGGTCTCCTGAGTCTGCCAAACCTATACTTTGGATAGCTCTGTGTAGATTGCTAAATGCCCTGTAGGATGAGCTGTCTGTTCTAACACTTTACTCAGCCAATAGTTGTCCCCATCTCTCCTTTTGGAGCTAATTTTGTATATGGGTGTGAGACAGGGCATATGTTTCTTTCTTTTGGAGATGAATATCCAGTTCTCCCAGCAAATTTGTTGAATAGGCTGTTTAGGTTCAGCTTTGAGGGCTTGACAGTTTTGTTAAAGATCATTTGAGTATAGATGTAAGGGACTATTTCTGTGTTCTTGATATGGTTCCATTGCTCAATCTGTCCATGTCTATGCCAGTACTTAGCTGTTTTTCCACTATAGCTAAGTAATAAGAGAGAAGATACAAATAAATAAAATCAGAAATGATGTGTGAACATTATCATGGACCCATACAGATAAGAGAGATCATGTCAGGATACTATGAAAACTGTATGCCAAAGAACAAATCAATGTAGATCAGATGGACAAATACCTAGAAACACATAAGCCACCTACACTGACCCTAGAAGAAATAGAGGACCTCAACAAACTAATCACAAGTGAAGAGATTGAAACAGTCATCAAAAACCTCCCAAAGAGAAGAATATGTGTTTCAAGCAGTTGAGCACCAGCTTCCCACATACAAGACCCCAGGTTTAATCCCTGGCCCCAGAACCTCAAAAAAATCCTCCCAAAATGAAAATCCCAGCACCAGATGGCTTCACAGATGAATTTTATCATTCATTCAAAGACAATCTAATATCAATCTTGCTCAAGCTCTTCCAATTAATTGAACAGGAAAGAAAGCTACCAAACACATTCTCTGAGCCAACATCACCCTTATACAAAAGCAAGATAAATATACTACAAAAAGGAAAATTACAGGTTGATATCCCTAATGAATTCAGATGTAAAAATCCTCAACAAAATACTTGAAAACAGAATCCAAAAGCACATAAAATTATATTATACACCACAATCAAATGGGTTTTATCCCAGGTATGCAAGGGTTGTTCAATAAAAGAAAATGAGTTAGTATAATAAACCATATAGATAAATTGAAGATGAAAAATCACATGATCCTCTGATTGATGCAGAAAAGGCAATTGACAAAACAAAACATCATTTCTTGTTAAAATACTCAAAAGGATTCGAATAGAATGAAGCTTAATCAGTATGTTAAAACAAATATAAGAAAACCCTACATATCATTTTTTACTCAATGTCAAAACTCTGAAAGCTTTCTCACTGAAATCAGGAATAAGGCAAGTGTGCCCACTGTCACCATTGGTATTGAATATTGTGCTAGAAGTTCTAGCTAGAGCAATAAGGCTAGATAAAGAAATAAAAGTCAACCAGATAGGAAAGGAAGAAGTAGAACTTGCATGATTTGCTGAAGATATGTCCTATATCTAGAAAATTCTGGAAAATCCACCACAAAGCTACTAGAACTGATAGGTGAATACAGCAAAGTGTTGGGATACAAGATTAATATGCAAAAATCAATAGCATTTCTATACACTACTCTTGTGCAATCTGAAGAGGAAATTAAAGAAATTCTATTATAATAGTGACTAAAGCAATCAAATCTTTAGGAAAAACTTAACCAGGCACATATAGGAACTGTATTCAGAAAATTACAAAACATTGCTGAGAGAAATAAAAGAGGTCTTAAATGAATGGGAGGATATTTAAGACAATGGATTGGAAGAATAAATATCACTAATAGGTCAATTAATGATAGGTCAATTCTACCTAAAGTGAATTATAGATTCACTATAGTCTATAATTATATATGGTAGAATTAATAGGTCAATTCTACCTAAAGTGATTTATAGATTCAACACAATCTCAGCCTAACAGCTATTTTTGCACCAGCTGAAAAGACAATTGTGAAATTTATTTGGAGTGGATCCCTGAATAGTCAAGGATGTTTTTATAAAGGACAAATGAACTTGGAGGTCTCATACCTCCTGACTTTAAAGCATATTTCTCAGCAAAGGGGTAAAAGCAGTGTGGTACTGGAATAAAGACAGACAGATTGACCAATGGAACCACATTGAGAACTCAGAAATAAACCCTCACATCTACCGTCAAGTTATTTTTGACAAGTTTATTTAGCTCAATCAACTGGGCCAGAATTCTCTCATCAATAAATGGTGCTGAGAGAACTTGATAGCCATATCCAAAAGAAAGAATAAGGACCCCTATCTCACACCTTCAAAAATAATTAACTCTAAGTGGATCAAGTACCTAAATGTAAAATCAACAACCATAAAACTCCTAGGAGAAAATATAGGAAAATATCTTCAAGATACTGTGGTAAGTGATAGTTTCTTAAACCTAACAGCAAAAGCACAAGCAACAAAAGAAAGAGTAGATAAATGGGACTTCCCTCAAAGTTAAAAACTTTTGCACCTCAGAAGACTTTGCCAAAGGTTGAAAAGTCAGCCAACTCAATGGAATATTTGATAAGGTTTTAATATCCATGATATATAAAGAGATCATACAATTTAACAATAAATAGACAAACTACCCAATTAAAAATCATATAAAAGATTTGATAAGGCAATTATCCAAAGAAGAAATACAAATGGCAAAGAATCACCTGAAAAAATATTCAACGTCACTAGATATTAGGGAAATACACACCAAACTACAATGAGATATCATTTCACACCTATTAGACTGGCCCCTATTAAAAATTCAGAAAACTGTAAATATTGGAGAGGATGTGGTGAGACAGGGACACTTATTCATTGTTTTGGAGAATGTAGAATGGTACAGACTCTGTGGAGAAGTGTTTAGCACTTCCTAAGGATGTTGAATATAGACTTGCCATGTGACCCAGCTACACTGTTACTTGGTATATACCAAGGAAAACTGAGTGCAGTGTCACAAGCAGACATCTGCACACCCATGTTCATAATGGTGTTATTCACAATTGCCAAAAGTTTGAAACAACCCAGGTCTGCGTTAACAGTAGAATGGATACCCAAATTGTGGTGCAAAGACATGATGGAATATTATGCAGCTGTAGGAAAAATGAAGTCATGAAGCATATGACCACATGGATGAACCTGGAAGACGTTATGTTGGTTGAAACAAGCCAGACACAAAAGTACATATACTGTATGATTGTCCTATTATGAGCTAAATATATATGTAAGCTCATGGAATTAATAATTAGAATATAGGTCACCAGAATATAGAATGAGGATAGAGAATGGAAAGCTGATGATTAATCTGTGCAGAAGTGGTTAAAAGTCTTTTTTTAAAAAATCTTTGGAAGTAAATGGCAATGGTGAGAGTGTTTCATAATTTTTATGACTAGCAGAGCTATTATATGTGTCTGAGAGTGGCCCAAAGAGAAAATCTAAGGTCATTTATATTACTATAAGGGAAGCTAAAAAATGTAACATGGGTCCCTATAACATAGTGAAACCACATGTAAAATACAAATATGGGTGATATTGCATATTTATGGCTGTTTTACAAAATATAATTACAAATATGCTAGAGAGAAGGAAACAGAAAATCAGGTATGTACAGAAGTGAGATTGAGAAGTTATGAGTTTTGTTTGATTGGTTGTTTTTTATTTTTTCTGTAATAATGAAAATACTGTAAACCTGATTGAATTGATGAATGCAAAACTATGGATTACACCAATGCCATTGATTGTACACTTTGGATGGATTCATGCTTTGTTAATATGTATCAATAAAATTAAAAAAATAATGTGAAGATGAAGAAATATGAACATTTCTTATTTGCATTAATGTAACAAAAATGAAACAGGTTAGTGATATGAAGCATTCAGGAAGGCAGTGTTAGTGAAGAGGCCACATAGTACTCTCTAGGACATTTTATTATTACTACCTCTCCTTAGATAAAATGTGAAGCTGGTTGTAGAGATTTGTTTTTGTAAGGAAAAATTAAATTTAAATACTTGAGTATTAAGAATGTTTATGGTTTTCTTACTAAGAATTTGAATTTATATCTGAATGGAAATGAAGGATTTCACTTTTCATTAATTTCTTAATTTTAGTGGATTTTAAAACTCCAAATATACTTTTGGAAATATTCCTAGGAAAACCTTGTGAGATACATAAACCTATACAGATAGATATGTATCACAACATATTTCTTTCATTAAAATATGCAGTTGTATAAGGTGTGAGATAGGGGTCCTCTTTCTTAATTTTGGATATGGCTATCCAGTTCTCCCAGTATCATTTGTTGAACAGACTGTTCTGGTCCAGCTAGGAGGGCATGACAACCATGTTAAAAATCACTTTTTTTTTAAATGTTTTTTAATTTTTAAAGAACTTTAGATTACATAAATATTACATAATATAGGGGACACCTATATGCCCCACTCCCTCCCACCCCCAAACTTTCCCACAATAACAACATCCTTCTTGGTTGGTACATTTGCTACAATTGATGAACACATATCAAAGCATTGCTCCCAACCATGGACTATAGTTTACATTATAGTTTACACTATGTCCCACACAATTTTGTAGGTTATGACAAAATTTATAACAGCCTCTATCTGTCATTGAAGTGTCATGCAGGATAAGTCCACTGTCCCAAAAATGCCCCCATATTGCAACTATTCTTCCCTCTGTCTCCCTTCTGAACCTCTAGTGGCTGCTACTTTCACATCAATGATAAAAGTTCTTCCATTGCTAGAATAACAATAAGTCTATAGTAGAATAATAAGGCTACTTTAGTCAATTATTCATTCCACAATCTTGAAAAATTTGAGAAGGGGATGCCCATTCTGCCTCTAATTGAAATGAGCCTTAGATCCCATGGGGCAGATGGATGGAATTATCTCACTTGCAGTTGAGACACT
>JAQZBX010018787.1:0-34305 GCA_029593785.1 Cabassous unicinctus | reverse complement strand
TTTTGTGTCTGAAATTATAAACAAGAATAAAAGTAAGAGAGACTTAATGCTTGCTAAAATATCTGTCATATAGAAGATGGAAGTATTCCAAAGGTTTCTGAGTACTTGCTGGTGATATTATTCAGCATTAAACTAGACAGACAACATTAAACATGACTTTCAAATATTGAGAAATTCCTTCCCTAGTGAGCACTGTGCTTCTTGCTCCCATGACATTAGCAAACAGAGTTGCTGATAAAAACAAAAAGAATGAGGGTGCTAGTGGTTTTATCTCTGTTGTTCATCTCCCAAAGGCTTGAACACTAAATTATTCAACAGTGATTTATTGCCACTTGTGTTGGAATTGACATACTTAATCTGTTACTCTCAATTATAATAGACAAACATTTGCATTTTCTTATATATGTAAACGGAGTACCACAAGTGTTCTTTTCTTACCCATAAGCCATTGCACACACTCAAATTTAATCTAGACTCTCCATAGTTAGTGAGAGAACATTAAAGATCATATTTGCCCAATCATTTCTTCAGCTCTTATGGAGAAAGTGTCATGTGCTTGGCATATGCTTAGGTACTGGTTGTGACAGTCACAGAACAAACTCTCTTTTAGTATATGTTTTACTGTAACCCCAAAATCATATTTTCTACTATAGAGCTGTACTGGCTAGGATGGTTCTAATGGGAGTTTCTATCTATACACAGAATAAGGATCAAGACCCAAAAGTTCCACAAACATTCAATGAGATTGAAAAAAGATAATTAAAAAAAATAAGGATACTTTTAAGTATAATATTATTTATACTTTGTTTTAGAAAAAAACTGCTTTAACTAATATCTGGAATTGATAAAATAGTTATATACAAGTAGTAACTGTTATGTTTCATACTTGTATTGTATACAAATCCTTTAAGCATGGATGCATTTTTAACACCCATGAAGCATGGAGTCTGAAAGAATCCAAATGGGGAAAAATATTGTGGGATAATATTTTTAAAGTTTGAAACATATAAAAATTGCTAAGAATATGGTTGTGTAGGTATTTTTTAAAATTATCTACCACACTACTAAAATAAATGCATTTATTTTACATGTATCCTATATTTAAAAATATATATATGTATATATATAAAGAACCATGTCTGTAGCTATGTTTTGTGCCAAGGAGACAACAATAGACATGCAAGTCATGTTTCAAAGGCTTAAAAATCTGGTGAGGATATTCATTTGTAAACACATTAATATCATAAAATTAAAATCATAAAAGTAATGATACATACATTGTTCAAAGTTATAAACCATCAGCAAGTAAATCAGGACTGAAATTCAATTAAACTTGCAATATAACCTAAAAATTCTTAAAAGAAAGACTTAAGACTTAAAAGTGGATAAATCCATGCTACCATTAGAGAATTAAGTCATATCTTCCTCACAACAGTATCAATAATTAACAATGATAGATATAGGAGCATTAATTCTATACCATCTCAAAAATTAAATATTTAAAATATATATATAATATAAATATTTATATATTTAAATAATATAATTATCATATTGAATACTTCAAAATATTATTTTTAAGATTTATAAAATATTAATTGCATTTTATTTTATCATATGTTTTATTCACAATATTTCATCATTTGCAATCAAGCAACACATCAAAACAATATCAAACCAAAAGATACACATAAAAATGGGTTAAAGCAATAAAAAAGAAACTACTTTTCTTTTTCTAACTGTAGAATATGTTCAAAATGCTTTTCAGAGAAGAGATTTTTATGGTTGAATTCACACATTGTAAAAGAATTAAGATTGGCAATGGATAAAATGTGTTTGCTTTGAAATATTTTCAGTGTGCATATCTTGAACAACTATTGCCAGACTTATTTCTACTTCATATTATTTGAGGCTATTGTTGATTTTTAAATAAAAAATTCTGATTCTTTTCTACTGTATAAAATTCAATTGATTTTGTACCAAACCTAGTATCCTGCAACTTTGCTAAACTCACTTATTACTATCATTTTTAAGGTGGTAATGTCAACAATGACTGAAGAAAATTTTGCTTCTTCATTTTGTACCTCAATAAAATTAATTTAATATCTTGCCTTATAGCAATGATGTGCACCTCCAATTTCAAAAATTGAAGCATAGCTGTAATGGAAAACCAGAAGAAGGAGGAGAAAATAGTGGAGAAGGAATATTTCAGGTAACAGAAGCCAAGAATTTAACAAAGGTAATGTCAGACACCTAATCAAAGATCCAGAAATTCCCAAGAATATCAAACATGCAAAATACAATAAAATATTCATCTAGGCAAATATTCAAACTGTATAAAGAGAAAGACAGAGAAAAGACTTGAAAGAAGCTATTGTGACAACTTATTACAGAACTGCAAGTATACTATTGCATTGGACTTTTGGACTTCTATTCAGAAACCATGTAGGAAGAGAGTGAAATGAAATATGTAAGCATTGAAAGAATGAAACCACCAACCTAGCATTCTGTATCCATTGAAATTATCCTTTAAAAAGAAGGAGAGCTAAAGACTTTCTCAGTCAAACAAAAACTGAGCTAATACATCACCTGTAGACCTGCCTTCCAAGAAACGCTAAATGAATTTCTTCAAAGCGAACAATGCTACAGATAAGAAATTTGAATATACATATAAAGGGAGAAAGGGACATAGAGAAGGATAAATGAAGGCAAAATAAGTCTTAATATTATTAATATTATTTCAATCTAATAGATAATTGATTAAGATAATAATAATAGCAACTTGTTGATTAAGCTGATAGAAAAGTGAAATTAATGACATAATTATTATAAGAGATGAAAAGAAGGAATTGGAAATTCTCTGTTCTAAGATACTTGTACTATCTGAGAAGCTACAGTGTTATTTGAAAGGGGACTTAGATTAGTTGTAAATGCATATTGAAAACTCTAAGGAAACCACTAAGAAAATAAAGAGAGAAGTGAAATATCCTAAGAGGGGAGAAGAAATAGAATCATAAACATCTCAATGAAAGCTAGAGTGGGCAGGAAAAGAGGGTCAGATAAGTAATAAACAAAGAACAAAAACAATGAATAGGACATAGTTACACACATGGGAGGTATCAATAATCACTTTAAATGTGAATGATATAAATGCATCAATTAAAAGAGAAAGATAGAGTCAAAACAAAAACAAAACCCAATTATAGGTTGTCTGTAAGATAACACTTTAATCCTGTGGTGGAAGATGGACTTTGGTTAACAGAACATATATGAGAACATTCTCTAGTGAATTATAACAAGTATATAATACTAATATAGGGTGCAATTAACTGGGTGGGTTGGGGGAAATATATGCCAAATGTAATATATTGACTAGGGTTAGTAGTGATGTTTTAATGATGCTCTTTCATAGTTTGTAAAAATTGTTTCAAAACAATGCAAGGTGCTGTGGTGGGGTAATGCATGTGAGCCCTATAGGATGATATGCATATTTGTAAGTTCACAACTTATACTATACATTCATTGTTTATAGATGATCATGTATGAATAATAAACTTCAATAAAAAAAGTAAAAAATACACTTTAAATATAAAATCACAGGTAGATTATAAGTAATGGTATATGGAGAAAGTAATAACATGCTGTAGCAGTTGATATTATTGATGAATTCCAAAAAGAAATATTGGGTTATGTTTGTGAACTGGTCTTTTCCTCTGGGCATACTAGAGTGTATTTGATTCAGAGGTTTTACTTTTACTTGATTAAATAATGAATAAGGCTTTGATTGGACCACGTCAGTAGGATGTTCACTGTAGAGAAGGGATGTTGGAGTTTTTGAGCAGGAGTACCGGGAAGTAAGTACACAGAGGTGCTTGATCATGAGAAAGGAGAGAAGGCCCCAGGAAAAGAGACAAACCATTTGCCTGACAGTCTACAGCTGGCCTTGTGGAAAGAACAAAGCAGCAGAGCCAAGAGAGAATGGAGCCCCAGGGAGAGAGACAAAGCCTAGAGAGCCTGACCATGGAGCCTTAAGAGGAAGAGGAAGGCTGAATGTTGGTGGCCATCTTGCTCCAACGCATGGCAAGAGACTGCTGAGGGAAGTAACTTACACTTTATGGCCTGGTAACTCTAAGCTTCTACCCCAAATAAATACCTTTTTTAAAAACACAGCAATATCTGTTATTTTGCATCAGCACCTACTTCATTGACTAATACACATGCTAACATTAATCAAAAGAAAAGCAGGAATATTTATATTAATGTTGGGCTAATCAGAATTCAGAATGAGAAAATTATCATGGATAAAGAGAGGGTATTGAACAATGATATAAAAAAACTCATTTTCTCCAGAATCCATACACATCCTTAATGTGCATGTCATAACAGTACACGAAAATACATGAAGCAAAATCTGATAGAAATGCAAGGAGAAATAAACAAATCCATAATATAATTGGAGATATCAAAATATTTCTATCAATAATTGACATCTACAAGTGGGATTTTCCAGCTATATATCTTCTGTTGGTATCTAGTTATTGCTACTTTCGCCTGACAACATGCTTTGCATTATTTTTATTCCTCAACCTTGTTAAGATATATATATATATACATACATATTTTGATGTATTGTGGCCCAGGGATTGAACCGCAGAACTTGAGGGAAGCTGGCACTGAACCGCTGAGCCACATATTGGCTCCCCAGTATTTTTTTATTTTTTATTTATTTTTTGCTTTTTGTGCTCAACAGCTTTAGCCACACCTCCTCCCCAAGATAAGTTTTTTTAACCCAGAATATGGTCTGTGTCAGTGAATGTTCTATTTTAGCTTGAGAAAAATGTATATTCTCCTGTTGCTGGATGGAGTATTTTATAAATTTCAGTTAAATCGAGATGATTGATATAGCTCTTTAAAATGTATCTTTAATGATTTTCTGCTTGTTGGATCTGTCAAATATTGAAATATTGTGTTTATGTTGGCAGCTATTATATTGTATTAGTCTCTTTATCGCTTCAGTTCTATCAGTTTTTGCATCAAATATTTTGATACTCTGTTATTGGGCTTACATTTAGGATTTGCATGACTCCTTAAAGAATTGACCCTTTTATTATTATTCAATGTTGCTATCATTCCTAATAATTTTCCGTGTTCTAAATTCTGATTCACTGGAAATTAATATAGCTATTCCATCTTCCTTAGGATTCAGAATACTTTAGTACATCTTTCTCCATGCCATTGCTTTTATCAATCTCTATTTTTAAAGTCAAGTTGGTTACTTGTAGCCAGCACATAGGTGGGTCTTTTTTTTTTCTAGTCTATCAATCTATGCATTTTAATTGGTGTTTTACACCATTAGGTTAATATCTATCATATTTGCAACTGCTTTCTATTTTTGCAAGTTTTTTTTCTTTTATTTTCTTCCTCTTTATAAATACATTCTCTCGTTTTGTGAGCAATTGATATGATTGCATTTTCTCTCCTTTCTTAGCATATCAATTATACTTTACAAAAACAAATCCTTACTTTACAGATTTCAATATATATTTATAACTAATCTATGCCCACTTCCAACTATGTGTGTACCCCTTCACAGATAATGCAGGTACCTTAAAGCAAAGCATTCCCAATTCCTTTCTCCCATCCCTTTAACTAAGCTGTCCTACATTTCACTGATGTCCATGTTATAACAACCAATGCATAGTTTTTGTTATTGCTATAAACACACATTTATCTTTCATATCAATTAAGAATAAGAGGAATGACTATTTTTTAACTTCATTCATTGCTTGTCTGAAGTTTCTCATTTATTTATGTATGTTTCTGACCTATAGAATTTTCCTTTTTTCTATTAAAAAATTTGTTAACATGCTACATGGTAGATCTGCAGGCATTGAATTCAATTGATTTTTGTCCATATTTTTCTCTTTTACATTGAGGTTAATGTCACTGAATAAAACATTCTAGGAATTGGTGTTTTCTTGCTAGTTTGTTTACTTTCAACACTTTAAATATTTTACACCATCCTCTTTTACCTTGTATGATTTCTATGTCCAATGTAATTCTTATCCTTGGTTCTCTACAATAAAATTTTTTCTACTGATTTATTTTAAGATTTTTTTGTTCCTTTCAGTTTTCTGAAATTTTAATATAAAGTGGCTAGCTGAGGTTTTCTATTAGCTATTTTGCTTGGTGTTCTTGACATTTCCTAATTTTATAGTATGTTCTCCATCATTGATTTTGGGACTTCTTGGCAATAATCAGTACAAATACTTCTTCTGCTCTATTCTCTTATCCTTCTCCTTTTAGTATCCCAATAACCACTATTTTTCACCTTTGGAATTGATCAACAGTTGTAGATTCTACTGTTCCACGCGTTTAAAGTTCAGAAGCAATAGGTTTACATGAAAATCATTCAAATAGGACAAATTTTAAAATCCTTTTTTCTTTTTGTGTTTCAGTGTGTGGAAATTCTATTGATCGTGTGGGAGAATTCTATCTCAAGATTGCTGATTCTTTCATCAGGCATGTTCAGTCTACTCCTGAGCACATCAAAATCATAATTCATTAATGTTTAATGTTTTCTTTTCTTTCTGGCATTAGCTTTGTTATTCATTTGAGTTTGATTCTCTGTGCTGCCATTAACCATTTGTTCTTACTGTGGTCTAATTTTTCCATAATGTCCCTTATCCTATCAATCATCATTACTTTCCTTTACTACCAAGTATAAATTATGTCCCATATAAACTATGAATAGGCTTGAAACATATTAAAAATAAAAAACTTCATTTAATATACAGAGTTTCTGCACAAAATGATTTATAAAACATAAAGTTATTAGTGAATGAAATCTAAATGGATGGACTCAACTTACAAAAAAGTAGGAGGAAGTGAAAAAAACTAGTAAACTAAAGATAAAATAATTTAAATTACACTAGATAGATAAAATTTTATTCTTTGATGAAATCCAGTATTTTTAAACCATTTTCCATCCGTAAAGCAAAAGTACTAAAGAGAAGGAGCACTCCATTTAAATTCTTTCTTTTGTGCTTATACACACACACACCAACATTTTCACATTTAGTTCTATATAAGATGTACTGACTAGGAATTCAATAGTAATGTGTTTTGTCCAAAACTATGAATATTTTACATCATCAAGACTGTCATGGGAAGACTGTAGTGGAAAACAGATTAAATTGGAATGGGCAACATTTCTAATTGATATCTAAATATTCTTCCTGCATCCCTAGTTGAATAGATATTTTTCAGATAGTAAATTCTAAATGCCATTGCCAAATACTGTGCTAAAGGCAAAAGTCCATAATGGGAGTACACCAAGATTTCAGAATCCAGTAAATGGTTAATTCCTCATTAAGCATTGTAAATCTTTACAATACTTAGAAAAAAATAATGTATCAACATTTGACTCAAAATAAACTTCAATTCTATTCTAAATACATATTATTACATACATACATACATAAATACAGTAAGTGCATAGATGATCATTTAAGAGAAAACATGACCCTTATCCTGTCCAGATAAGTCTTAACTATCATAATCTATAACATGAAGTTTGTGCTCACCTGAAATATAAATAAGTTTAAAATTTCATTAATTACCAAAATTTTATTTTTATTATACATGGAGTCAATACTACTGTTGAAACTCAGATTTGACTTGACATTAATTATTTCACTACAAAACTACACATAATGACAATGAGATGTGTTGTAAGATGGAAGGTCTTATTAGACATGGAGTTTGATTAGTTATTCAGAACAAGATGAACATGGGGTCCACCTAAAATTATGAAAGGGGTACTGAATTTTAAGCATCCATAGCCATTTAAAGGCACTTGGTTTCAGTATCTTAAAAGATTAGGGTGCTTTAAAACAAAACATTTATAAAATACTAAAGATTTCAGGAATTATCTTCATAAATAACTTCAAATTTCTAAGGCTTCAGCTGTCTACCCTACTGCTGAGTAAGTGGTCAAGATTCACCAAAATAGATCACAATCATTTGGAAATTCCTCAAGAAAATCTTGCTTAATCAGTTGTTTTCTTAAACATGAATACATTTTTGAATGGTTGTTTTGTTTTCTTTTTTCTTTCATTTATATTTTTTGAAAGAGGTTGTCCAAGCAACTGTTTGCTTTTGTAAGCTCTTGCTAAATAGCATTTCATGTATTCTGTCTCCATGGGTTATCTGAGGAGGAAGATTGAACCTTTGTGTTATTCTCACATTCACAGAGTAAGCAGGTTGTCTTTGAGCAACAGTTTGCTCCTTTCCACCTGTCTTCTGTAGAATAAGGAAGCTCCTCAAATGCCATCAATTAAAATTACAAAGTTCCTGGAAAATGGCTTCTTTGAGACCTTTCACTATGATAAGTGTTTAAAATTCTCTCCTATGTTCTAATTTGTGCTCACTTTAACTTTGTCAGTCTGCTCATGCCTAGGAACTCATAAATCAGATTTGGGGTTTGTCTGTTACAAATTGGATAATGATGAAATGAACACAAAAAGTCACTTTTACTTGATTAAATAATAATTAAGGCTTTGATTGAGCCACATCAGTAGGATGTTGCTTCCCTGACACCTTAGTGGGTGGGGACTCACAAACAAAACTATAGGCAGAGGAGATAGTAGAAGTTTTTGGGTGCTGGATCACCAGGAAGTAAATACACAGAGAAGCAGATAGATGAAGGCTCCAAAAGAAATAACAGAGGCCCCGGGAAGAGAGATGAGAAGTTTGCCTGATAGTCTACAGCTGACCTTGTGGAGAGAGCTGAGCAGCTGAACCTGGAGAGAAAGAAGCCCTGGGAGAGAGATGAGATTTATCACAGCCCACAGCTGATATTGAAAGAAGATGGAGAGGAAGCCTGCTCCCTTGCAGATATCAGCAGTCATCTTGATCTAACACGTGGCAACAGACTTTGTAAAACTTTATACAATCTTCAGAGTGATCAGACACTATTGTATAAACTCTCCACTTTTAACAAGTCGTGGTATGCTGCATATAGTTGCTTTTCTAAGGGTTTATATTGCAATTCAGCCGCTTTCCATAATTGTGACCAAAACCCAAGTGGTACTCATTTAGAATATTCCCTTTGCCACAAACCCCACCCAAAGTCTATATTGGTCCTGGCTACACCCAATTCACAGTCATGGTCCACCCCCATCTGTGCTTGAGCATGTGCTAGTCCCCTTTTTATTTTTCAAAATCAGCCTGCGGGGAGTCCTCCCATTACCATGCAGGACCTTTCCTGATTAACACACACAACGGTTTTAATATCTGAGCTAAATGAGGAATGAATGGTCTTCAGTATCTCAACAAGCTCTGAAAGACCATCAATTGCTTTGGAGTTTGTGAGGTGGGAAAGCATTTTACTTTATTAAGTACAACAGAGGGTATAGTTTTTGTCTTATATAAACAAACAGCACTTAAGACTTTTGACTTTTTGTTGTTGTTTTCTTTTTTTTTCTTTCCTTTTTTAACAGAGCTGCAGTTACCTTGCAGCTTGTCTGAATTGATTGCCCAATCCTGGCTTTCAAGATGAAATACTATTATCTTTGATGCTTCTTAATTCTGAAAGAGAATTACTGGTTAACATGTCTTAACAACATATTTAACAACATATTATTTAGTCTTCCAATCCATGAAAATGGAATTTCCTTCCATTTTAAGATCTTTGATTTCTCTTAGTTATGGTTTTTAATTTCCTGTGTACAAGTCCTAAATATTTGATTATTTAGTTACTATTGTGAAAGGATTTTTTTCTTGATATTTCATCCAATTGCTTATTGCTAGTATATAGAAACACTACTGATTTTTGGGTGTTGATATTGTATACCATGACTTTATTGAACTAATTCATTTGCTCTAGGAACTTTTTGGATTTTTCAGAATTTTTTTATATAAGATCAGGTCATCTACATTAGGGAAAGTTTTACTTCTTCCTTTCCAATTACAATGCTTTTTATTTCTTTCTCAAATGGCTAGATATTCCAGTACAATGTTAATTAACAGTGGTGACTTTGGGCATACCTGTCTTATTAATGATTTTAGAAGGAAATCTTTCAGTCTTTTACCATTAAGTAGGAAGTTAGCAGTAGCTTTTTCATATATTGCCTTAATCATATTGAGGCAGTTTCTTTCTATTCATCCTTTTCTATGTTGTTTTATAAAGAAGAGTTGATGGAGTACATCAAATGTCTATTTTGCATCAATTGAGACAATCATGTGTTTGTTTGTTTTTTCCCTCATTTGGTTAATGTGTTGTGTTACCTTGATTTTCTTGTGTTGAAAACTCTTGCACAACTTGGATAAATCTCACTAGATCATGGTGTATAATTCTTTTAATATGCTTTTGGATTTGGTGTGCTAGTGTTTTGTTGAAAATTGTTGCATCTGTATTTATAACAGTTATTGGTATTTAATTTTATTTTCTTGTGATATCTTCATCTGGCTTTGGTATGAAGGTGATGCTGGTCTTGTAGAATGAATTAGGGAGTGTTTCTTCCTCTTCAATTTTTTGAAAGAGTTTGGTGAGGATTTGTGTTAATTCTTCTTAGAATGTTTGGCAAAATTCCCTGGTGAATATTCTGTTTCTCCTCAAGTCATTATAGGTTTGTTGTTTCTAGGAATTTGTCCATTTCATCTCAGTTAGTCTGTTGATATACATTTGTTTATAATAGCCTCTTAGACTCCTTTTTATTTCAATGATGTCAGTGATAATGTCCTCCATTTCAATTCTGACCTTAGGTATTTCTTTTTTTTCTCTGTCAGTCTAGCTAAAGGTTACTCAATTTTATTGATATTTTCAAAGATCTGACTTTTGATTTAGTTTTTTCTCACCATTTTTTTTCTGCTCTACTTCATTTATCTCCACTCAAATCTTTGTATTTCCCCCTTCTACTTATTTTGGGTTTAGTTTGCTCATCTTTTTCTAGTTCTTTCAGTTTGGAGGTTGTCTCTGATTTGAAATCTTTCTTCTTCTTTAATATATAAAATTAGAGCTATAAATTTCCCTTTCATCACTACTTTGGCTGTATCCCTTAAGTTTTGGTACGTGGTAATTTCATTTTCATTCACCTCAAGATATTTCCTACCTCTTTTCCCTTGTGATTTTCTCATTAATCCATTTTTTTTTAAAGAGTTTGTTTATTGTCCACAGATTTGTGAATTTTCTGTTTCCTTCTTTGATTGATTTCTAGCTTCATTCCATTGTGGTCATGGTTGATGCATTGCATAATTTCAATTTTTTTTTTAAATTTATTTGGACTTTTTGTAACATAACACATGGTCTATCCTGGAGAGTGATCCATATGCATACAAGAAAAATATATATTCTGTTTCTGGCTGAAGGGTTCTATATATGTTCGTTAGTTCTAGTTGGAGTAGAGTGTCATTCATATCTTTTATTTCCTTATTAATTTTCTCTGTAGATATTCTATCCATTATTGAAAGTGGTGTATTAATGTCTCCTAACCTCATTGTTGAACTGTCAGTTTCTCTTTACAAGTTCATCAGCATTTGCTTCATATATTTTAGAGATATTCTGTTAGGTCCATGTATACATCAATACAGGTATTAAAAGATCTATTTTAATTATGTTCATTATTTAAAGAAAAAATAATCATAATAAGGAGAAAAGCAAAGGATATTTCTCTTCTCATTTTGTTATAAGAACCAAATAAACCAACTGGAGATGAAAGCCAATTTTAGAAATGAAAATTTATGATAAAAACATATTCAACACTGTAAAATAATGATAATAGCATTTAATTTTCTAAAAATGGTAAATAAAATGTGACACTGAATCAAAATCGCCTCCTTCAATATAAAAATACACAAACACAAAATTAAATGATAAATTGCTGAAAGTTGTGATGAAAATAAAATATTTAAAATATTCTTAAGTAATAACAAATTTAAATGAAAATGAACAAAGATATAAATAACAGTCTACTTCTTCTCAGTAATTATGTAAGCAAAAAGAAATTTAATATGTTAGAAATGCTTAAAGGAAAAATGCAAACAACAAAACCAATCATGTTATAATTCCATATTCTTAGACAATGGTTAACACCTGTAAAACTCTCTAATTATAGGTAATAAAAAATATTCCCAGAACAAGCTCTCTAGATGGCTCAAAGAACATTATCTCACATTCCCAGATGGACTACAAAGTTTCACCCTGCACAATACTTAATCCATGCAGGAAGAGGCAGCTAGCTGCTTCCATCTTGCCAGCATTCTTCTCACTAGATAAACTGACAATGGTGATTGAGAAGATTCTACTCTCCATCTGATCATCCAGATATGCTTAGATGAAAAAAGTGAGCCTTGTTCCTCCAGTTCAGAAAGGAGAGGAATACAGATTCCTACCTGATTGTGAGTTATTTATTTACTATGCCATGACTTCCTGCTTTATTAGGAAACTTGCATGGCTGAATTTAGAGAAAGACTTTGATAAAATGGTCTAAGTATTTCTACATTACAACTACTGTTGAGATGTAGAAATACTCTGGCTTTCTGTATAGGGTCAGCTACATAAAAAAAAATTTCTACTTCCTGCTTAACAAAATTATTGGATATAGAAGTAACAATCACTGCTAATCCTGAGAACCACAGTTGTCCAAATATCTCCAAGATATCTCTCAGAATATTGATGGCATGAAATGAGTCATTCAAATGTGCTCTGTTTTTATTTTCTTTGGTGAAAATTTAAATGAAGAATCATATATATGACAACTGTGTATAACAATCATTTGCTTCTTGAAAGTACCCACAAATAGAATTCTTTTGTCTTTTGGAGTTTCAAGGGATTATGAGGGCATGTATATTTTATTAGATAAATATCTTCTAAAAGCATAAGTTCTGACATTCTCAGTTGCAACTCTGACTGCTTTTGAGTACATTGAAATGGTGGCAGTGTTGGCAAGACATGAAAAACTATCTTCAGAAAAGTCATGACAGAAAGAAAAATGTAGGCAAATGCTCACTGTTATTGAGCATGTGTCCTGTGTTAGCTGTTTTGGAAGAATTGCCCATCAAATCCTCATAGAATTTTCTCAGGTTAACAACTTAATTATAGCCATGTTAGACATTAGAGAGTAGAAGGCTGGAGTGGATGGATAACTGGTTGTGGGACACACAGGAAGAAAAATTCATTGATTTCCTTCTTATAAAATGTGTGGTCAGAGCCTTTGTTAGTGTAATTAAGAAAGAATGAAACAGGAAAACCAGTTATGTCTGCCATTGGTATGTAAGCCTGAAGTGGACCTTGAGGCCATAACAAAGCACAGGTAGTATTAAAAGTAGGAAACAGGCTATCAAGGCTCCATGATATTGTCAAGGAATAATTTAGAATAAACATTGGTGGTCAGGGAACACGGACAACTCAGAGTTGTATTCCATGAGAACATATGTCTCTGCATATGGTCCCATTACAAAGTTTTAGTTTATTGCTTTGACCTTGGTCCTCCTCAATCCATAAAAATACCAGAAAAGAAGGTGAACAAGGATGTTTAAACCCATAAATCTGTGAGCTCTATGCTTTAGATTTTAATGCACACTGTTTTGAAACATAAGATTTTTTGATAAATAACCTTATGGTTTTAGTTTGTTTTTCTGATTGTGGAAGCACCACATTCTTTTGAGAAATTACATATACTACCCAATGCAAATACAAATTAATTGACTATTAACCATTTGGTATCTATGCATTCTTGTGCACTTGAAAGCTACATAATATTGTAGGGTAAGATTTCACTCATTGATTAGCATCCCATCTAAAAGCAGGGTTTATGGTTAATCCTAGCTCTAGTCTTTTCCCTTTCTTTTTTCCTTTTTGTCTTTATTAGAGATTTTTAAGTTTATAGAAAAATTATGCACAAAGCAGGGAGCTCCATATACGCCCCCAAACACATTTATTAGTAACATTTTGTATTAGTGCTATGCCTTTGTTCTCTTCTTTGTATAAAGAATCTTCCTTATCAGCATTCAACTGATTCTGTTGTCACCGTGTAAATTTTGATATTTCTTCAGATTCTACCATAAAGTCCCATATTAAAAAAATTCCTTAACCTAACTGTTGTTTCTGGAAACTACATGTATTTCCTTGTTTTTATTACTCTCAACTAATCAACATGTAATAACACCTAGTCTTGTATTTCTGACCTTCTCTTAAATACATTTACCTGAATATACAATAAGCACTTCATTTTCACATCTAAAAATTCCTTTATCCATTTCTTGCATGCACCAAACTGCTTTATTCTTATTTCATTTATTCAACTAGTACTCTAAGTACTCAGTACACCAGGCTGAAATTTTTAAAATTGTATTAATTTCATTTTGATCTTTATCCTTCTTTGTATAATTGATCTACAAGTTCTCATTTTTCCCAAATATTTAATTCTCCCCTACTTGTTATATTTTCTTAGTGCAGCATTCATTATCTCTTTTCTGAAATCAATCTAAATTATTTAAATTCGGTGGTTTTTAGGTTTATTTCTAGTTACATGAAAGTAGTACCTTTCATCCAAACAACACCTTAGAAGTTTACCTTCCAGATAAAAACAACCAAATTGGAGGTTAATTGCCATTGTATATTCTCACTGGTAAGCACAATTCTCCTTTCTTTCCTCACCACCATTATTTTTTCCATGGCAGCCTTAAATTATGCACTTCAGAATCCCTCATGTGTAATTAAAATACCAATCTTGTTCCTCTTTCTTCTATCTCACCTCTTCAACTCTTTGTCAACAATATTGCATGATATCATTCTATGATCTAGGCCAAGTAATGCCCTAACAATAAATAAAGTTCTTTAGAGACTTCTGCAATTTCTATGACATAAAAGTCAAGATTTATGGCATGATTTGTATGATCCTATTGCATACAAAACTCATTTATATTTATTCTATCTTTCAGACACCCATTCAAATATTCCACACTCAAGCCTCCCAATGCTTTCTTCATTTTCATGCTTATAGTAATTGCTACTTGGAACACTCATTATCATTGTCTCCTGAATTCAAATGCCACTTCTCTGACCCACAAATGCTTATACTACATTCAGCAAATCAATACTCTGACATGCATTTCTTTATCTGTCCCGCACAATGTGAACTTTACATTGCTTTGTAATTTTTCATTTTTATGACTGTCTTCCAGTAGACAACAAGAACCTCAAGAATAGGTGTCATACCTTGGATTCATTTTATCTCCACGTTCTGAGATTTTTTCTGTGATATATTGTGTGTTGAAATTTATGTTTGCTCATTAAAAGATTACAAAATTTTGAAAGATCATTGTCTACATTCCCAGGTCCTGATATATCATTGTCATGTTCAAGTGACTCTGTATCTTTCATTGAGTAGATATATAACAATTTAACATATATTTCTAGGTACTCCAAAACATCATCTCCACTAGGCAAACTTTTTAATATTTTTCTTCCACTTTCAAGTCTTCCTACTTGTTTTGATATACAAGCTGCTGTATATGTATGTTGTTTTATCTTCCAAATATATGTCCCACTTTGGCTACTTTACTCATTCAATATCTATCAAAATTCCCATCAATTATGAAGTGTGCAAAATGGTTTCCAAGCAATCATAGGTAAAATTTCACATCTGATTGAATATTTATTTCCACTGTCATACACTATATTATATATTATGTACTCAGACTGAGAGAAATATTCCAAGATAATTAAACCCTGACTGCCCAATGATTTTTTCATGGTGAAATATCTGCCATGTTCATCTTTTTTAAAAACTTCTGATACATGAATATTTTCCTGTTTAATGACCACAGTCTCATAATCTACTAGGTCCTTGGTAAATTTTCTTTTCTACAACTTAATACCCTTTAAAGTGGACAGTTCCAAATGGACATTTGCCTTGCCACACTGGAATATTTTTTAATGTTGAGGGTACTCTAAAATTACAACTATGTATCCTCCTACCTCCATGGGTTTCAGGCTACAAAGGAAATAAGACAAATCTATTGATTCTGCAGAACTAAATTTGAATACTTTTGTCATCAATTGCAAATGGATTAACATGCACCACTGATTTCTTTATCTGGAAAGTGAAATAGCTTACTACCTCACAGGATTTTCATGAGAATCATTGGTGTTGTCTATAAGAAAATGAAGTCAGTGTTTTCCATGTATTATAAACTCAGAGAAAGTTTATTATCACATATTTTTCTTAGTGTTGTTAATATTAAAGATTCTGAGAAGTCAGTTTGTAGGGTTTAGAAAATAGCTATTTAAATTTTATAAAAGCAGTTGTGCAGTTGTTAGTGGAAGATTAAGGAGAGTAAAATCAGAAGGAAAAAGAATTGGAGGATCAGATATCGGCGTACAAATCAAATATTTGTATATTAGAGAATCATTAGTGATAATGAATGAATTACACAAATATAGAGTGTAAATAGATAGAAGTACTTAATGCTTATGTAAAGAATGAAAGAATGTAGAACCATTAGAGAAAATGAGAAATGGTCAGAATAAATGAAAAAGAAATATGTCATATCTTCAAAGAAGGTTAAAGAGAAGTTTGAAGATAGCATAAATGCAAAGGAATTTCAAAACAACAGCTCAAGTCCCAAATTTACACTCCATAGGGGAACTTATTGTATGCAATAAACAAACAGATACAAAATTGTAAAGTGCAAATAATAACAAAATTGAAATCCAGTTCCTCCTAATTCAGAATCTGAAAATGTTTTCTCTTCATTTGGTTTAGCAAATAGTACACTAGTCCCCTGATATTAATGCTTGTACTTATGAACCTTATTTTGTCAAATTGAAATTTTGCCTATTAAAATATATTGCCTGAGATACCACTGTAAAACCTCCTTATTACTCAAATATGGCCTCTATCTAAGCCAAACTCAGCATATAAGCTCACTGCCTTCCCCCTAGTCTGGTGTGGGACATGGCTATCAGGGATGAGTCTTCCTAGCACAGAGGGATTATTACCAAGTGCCAACTAGTGATACATTTTGAAAAAGACCTAGACCAAAAGGAGGAAATATTAAACACAAAAGAGTTTTTATGGCTAAGAGATTTCAAAGTGACTGGAAAAGTCATTCCAGAGGTTATGCTTATGCATGTCTTCAGAAGGATCACATTTACTGCCACAGTAAACAATGCCTCAAACATGGGTGCTCCTGAGGGCTATAGATACATCTGGACACTATAGGCAGGGCAGACAACCCCATTAATTGGCACCCTGTCAGTGGGCCTTACCATGGAATATATGTTAAACTGTATCCACAATGTAACAGTTGCTCATTTATAACTTTCCTACAAATAGTTCTTCTGCCTCTTTTATTTGAACATGTAATTAACACTATACCATTAAATATATGACTCAGAGACTTAAATCTTCACAGTGTTCATATGATGGTTAAGCCTTGAGTTTGAGCAGAGTTGCAGCTAACTACTCTCCAGTTCATCAGAATCACCCAACACAACTAAAAAAATGATGATAATGGACAACACACATTCCCCAAAACAGTATCTATATCTTCAAGCAATTGTAGCTAGCTTACCCGATTGGATCTAAAACCCCTCTCAATCTGAAGTAGAGAGGGCATCACCATCCCAGAAATCTCAAGATTAATGAATGAACAAACATAAGGAGGAAATTTTGCTATGTGGTTCATGGACAAAAATAGACACTGTTATTCTAGTAAAGGAAGAATTTTAACATTGATATAAAGATAGTGGTCAACAGAAATTCTGAGGGGAGGGAAAGGGAAGAATAGGTGAAAAATGGGGCATTTTGGGGGATACTGGAATTGTTCTGCATGACATTGTAATGATGGATACAGGCCATTATGCACTTTATCAAAACCTATAAAATTGTGTGGTGCAGAGGTAAGCCTTAATGTAAACTAGAGATTATGGTTAGTAGCAATGCTTCAATATTTGGTCATCAATTGTATCAAATGTACCAAAGTAAGCAAAGATGTTATTAAAAGGGGAAAACATAAGGGAGAATATATGGGAATCACTTGTTTTCAATGTAAATATTCTCTAATCTGAAAGTTCCTTAAAAATAAAGAAAAAAATTAAAAAGTCTGAAAGACCTTTATTAATAAGTGTAAAATAAACATTCACAAGTATACAGAAAAGAAATTCTTGTGTAATTTAATTGACAGCATTTTTTATTTCTTTATTTTGTCATATAATGATGCATCTTATTATTGATGGTTTCATAGAATTGATTGAACACTGACTTTCTGTCACCAACAGATAAATGTTGCATATACTCTTTTGCATCTAAGATATGTTTTGCAATATATAATCTATTGTTCCTTTTTACAACTCCATGTTGCACAGGAGATAGAAAAGCCATAAGTACGTCTAACTTTAGACTACACAATTCACAAATTTATAAGATTGTGAATGATAATACTAGTTGGCTACCCAGTATCCATTCTTGCTTTCTTTACTAACAGAATTTTATTTTGTTGGGACCTGTATTTCCCTGGAAAATTTTCATGAAAGCTTGCATAGTTGATTGACATTGTTTCTAAATGAGCCATATTAATGTTTTCTTTTTACTAAATAGCTATTATTTATCACTTTTTATAAATTTACAAATAATAAAATTGATGGGATTTTTGGGGTGTTTAATTTTGACTTCAGATGAATTGTTTTTCTTTGTATCAATACTTTGTTCCTTTTTTAAGAGTGGTGACACATATTGTTTCTCCATTCACTCCTTATTGGACATTTGGATTATTCTCACTTTTTTAAACTATTTTGAATAAAGGTGCTATGAGCATGTATGTACAAGTTTTTATATGGACATACGTTTTCATTTCTTCTACCTCAATCATATTGCAAATATATGTTTATAAGAGTATGTCAATCTATTTCCAGAGTGATTTACCATTTTGGCAGTCCCATTAGTGTATAAGAATACCACTTGTTCAGCATTCTCATGAACACTAGTAATTATTGGTTTTACTTTTTTGCCATTTAATGTCTGTAGTGTTTTCTCATATAGGTTGAATTTGAATTTCCCAAACGACTAATAATGTTGAACATATTTTCTTGTGTTTACTTTACTCCCACATCACCCCTAAATGAACCCAACCTAAGTGAGGTGAAGTGTGAGAGTTTCTGAAGGAGTCTAATATATTGGACAACCCCAGTGGGAAACCTACACCCAACTGTCTCCATCAAGCAAATTTTAAGAATGAGAATGAGGTACTCTTTCCAAGTGTATCCTTGGGGTCAAATTCATGGCATGTAACGATCATATTTTTCTTGGTATTCTCAACACATGCCCTCCATCCTGAGTACACCAACTTCAATCAGTGTTTTTAAATAAAATTTCATTTTATATTTGTATACAGACATGTATTCATGCATGCACACATACACACACAAACACATGCATGTGCATATACACACTATAAATATAAAATGTTCTATGAAATTTAATAAGTAAACCCCTTTGGATAACCACCTTGAAATCAATAAATAGCACTTCTAATATCTAAACTTGATCACAGCACCTTTCTTCCTCTCCCAAAGGAAACCATCTGCATATTTAATATGATAGCATGGTTTTGTAATAAAATTAAAGTAAATTTTATGTATATAATTGCTGTGTTAATAAATAAATAAATCCCTTTTCCATTTTGTACACTTTCAAAAGTTTTTCCCAGTGTTAACTTTTTGTGAAACTATAATATAATATCAAATTCAGGGTATTGCTATTGATAACCGAGCATTATCATTCATATTTCAACAGGTTTGCAGGTTTTCTTGTACTCATTTATGTGTCTGTAAATTACATTCTATTCAATATCTTCAGATAAGTAAGCTTAAGTATCCCCTATTAATCAAGACACTTAACAGTTACATCACCACAAGGATCCTTTGTGTTACCCTTTCATAATCTCTTATTGTCACCTACTACCCCCTCCAATCTCCCTATATCCTGGCAACCACTAAATTGATCTCAATTTCTTAAATGTTATGTAAAACAGGAACATAAATAGAATTATACAGTATGTAAGTTTTTTGAATTTTCTTACTTCACTAAATATTTTTCCTGAGTGTCATTTAAATTGTTGAGTATATTGTTTATTTCTATCTATTGCTGAGTAGTGTTCCATAGTATGTATTAAACCAATTTGTTTAACCATTCATCTGTTGAAAGTTATTTCTGTTTGTTCCAGGTTAGGAGCTATTACAAATAAAAATTTATGAACATTCATATACAAGTTTTTTGAGGTCATAACTTTTCATGTCTCTTGTATAAATGGCTATGAGTGATATTCCTGAGTTGTAAGTTAATTTCATTTTTAAGGTTTTAAGAAAGTTCCAAATTCTTTTCCATAGTGGTGGCACCACTTTTCAGTGCAACCAGAAATTAATGAATGATCAAATTGTTCTACATCCTCATCTGCATTTGGTGTTGTCACAATTTTGTAGTATTATATCACTTTGGGTTAACTTTCCATTTCTCTTATGCTTAATGAGATTCAGTAACTTTTTATGTGTTATTTGCTATCTGCATATTCTCTTTAGTGAAATGTCTGTCCATATACTTTGCCCATTTTCTAAATGGATTGTTTGTCACATACATGTTTTTCAATTATGTCCTCAAAGACTACTTTCTGTTTTCATTCTCATCATTGGCTCTTTGGCAGCACAAAACTTTTTTAATTTTGAGAGATCCAATGATCTCTATTTTCCTTTGTGGATTATGCTTTTGGTGTTATGTCTAGGAGTATTTTATTGAGCTCTAATTCCTGAAGATGTTTCTTATGTGTTTTCCTAAAAATTTTATAGTTTTATATTGCAGTCCATGATTGATTCTCAATTATTTTTTGTATAGTCTGCAATATTTCTTTTGAGTTTAATTTTAATTTGCTTATGGTTGTCCAATTGCTACAACAACATTTGTTGTAAAGGCCACTATTTCTCAATTGCTTTCATTTTGCACCTTCATTAAAATCAGTTGGGCATGTTTGTGTGGGTCTGTTTATTGTTTCTCTATTCTGTTCCATTGATCTATGGGTACATATGTGGTAGTCAGAATAATAGAACCAAAAGACATCCACATCCTAATTCCCAGAACCTGCAAATATGCTAAAAGATAATAAAGTTTACAACAGAATTAAGGTGGCTATCCTGCTGTCCTTAAAATAAAGAGATAAGCTTGAGTTATCTACATGAATCCAATGTATTCATTGGATTACAAGGATTCTTAAAGGTAAAAGAAGGCAGAAGTTTCAGAACAAGAAAAATGGCATTGTCAGGAAGAAATGACTGTTCATTGATGACGTTGAAGTTGGAAGGTCATCATGAGGAAAAGATAGTGAGCATATTCTAGCAGCTAGCAAAAGACAAGAAGATGGATTGTCCTATAGAGTCTCTTGGAAGGAATATAGCCTGGGTGAAATGTTGATTTAAGCCCATTGAAACCAATTGGAGGCTATTAACCATAAGAATTATAAGAAAATAATTTTTAAACCACTTAGTGGTAATTTATTATGATATCAATTTGTAAGGAAACATAAAGAAAAAATAAGCATAAAACCAATAAAAATACTTTTTCTTTACTTGAAAATATTGATAAACATTAATGAACCATTAAAAAGCAAAGGAGTAAAAATACAAATTGTTGATATTAAACTTTTCTTTCCTGTTCATATATAAATGATGTATTATTCCACAACTTATAATGTTGGATAGATATATGGAATGGAATAAAGAAATTACATCACTGAAATTGATAACTAGGGTAAAATGGACACACAATACATAATAATTGATAAAAATCATGTATATTTAAATTATGTCTTTCAGAACATAACCACAAAGAATATGGTTTTACGAATGAGTGTGCAATGTACTTCAGATAATAGAAGAGAGACTCCTTTCAATGCATGCGAAGAGCTACATTTTAGTGGCATTATTCATGATTCCCCAAAGTGGAAAACAATCCAGGTGTCCATCAACTGATGAATGGATAAACAAATTGTGGTGTAAGAAGAAATGAAGCCATGAAGAATATGACAAAATGGATGAACCTGGAGCACATTATTTTGAAGCAAGCCATACACAAAAGGACAAATACTGTATTGTTGCACTATTATGGACTAAATATATTGTGTAAACTCTAGAAGTTAATAATAAGAATATAGGTCTCTATGAAAGAGAATGAGGTTAGAGAACAGAAAACTGAGGTTTAATCTGGGCAGAATTGGTAAGAATGCTGTTTTTAATCTTTGAAAAATAATCAAAATCGTGAAAGCATATCATGGTGTTTGTAACTAGCAATGCTATTGTATGGGTATGACAGTTGTTGAAAAGGAAAATCTAAGGTTATGTATATTACAAGAAGGATAGCTAAAAACTGTAACATGGTACTGTATATGACAGTAAAACCTCATGTAAAACACAATTATGGGTGATATTGCATATATAAGACGGTTTTTACCAAATATAAATACAAACATACTAGAAAGAAGGAAAAAGAATAGCAACTATGTATGGTAGGGGTAGCATAGAGAGGTTGAGGGGTGATAAATTTTGTTTGTTTATTATTATTGAAATAATAAAAGTGTTCTAAGAATGATTGATGTGATGAATGTACAAATATATGATTCCACCACATACCATTGATTGTACACTTTGGATGGATTTATGCTTTATTAATATGTACCAATGAAACTGATTTGTAAAAATACTTAAAATTTAAATTAAAAAAAATGGCAAAGTGACATTAAGAAAATGGCAGAGTTTGACACTACAGGTTTCATCACCTCACAAAATTTTTAAACTGCAAGCAGAAACTGGCAGAATCTCCTTTCACAAAGCATTATAAAATACAGTTGCAGCAACTTGGCAATCACTGATACAAGAAAAAAGCAGCTTAACAATGGTAGGCAAACCTCATGGCACTGTTACTGACTTTTCCCACACCTTCTACACAGATCTTTGAGGCAAGCACATGCACTAATTACCCACACTGGGTTTCATGTATGTCTGTATAAATCTGCCTGGTGGCAGCCTAGAGGATGAAAAAGGTCACCCATCTTTGGTTCTCTGTCTTAGAAATTTCCCTGAATGTTGAGGCAGCTACAACAATGTATGAAACAATGATTTCCATGTTTAATACATATAATAGAGTGCCTGGGACTGGAAGGAAAGGTTATTTCAAAGCGGGATAAGGGATTTGTGTAAACAAGAAAATTTCTAGGGCCATGAACAAACACACAGAAAAATGCATGCTCAGAAAAGAACAGAGAGTACACTACATTTTCACCATGAGATCTTCCTCTAGCTAACATTTAGGCTAGCTAAACTTTGAAGGAGAGTAGTAGCTAAAGCAGTGCCAAACTGCTAATATAGTGAAAGGTATTTGGGGGGACATACATTGGAGTGGGAATAATAATGTTGTTACCTTCTGTAATTCAGGAAATCTCTGTCACAACACTAACTGGATACATACTTAAGGAAATGAAAATTCAAGGACTAAGTTCCAGATTTATCACATTAAAATATCAATATGTTCAGTGAACAGCAAATTATTACAAGACATTCAAATGACTAGAAATGATGGCCTATCCAATTGAGCAAGATAAAATATCAGAAACCATCACATAAAAAGACTAGAATTTGGAGATTTCCAAGCAAAGACTTTTTAAAAATGTTCTTAATGGGGGGTCCAACACTGATCAAAATGGTGGTATGAGACATTTCAGGGTCCTGTTCCATCAAAGAAAATTTGAACAACTAGCAAATACAGACAGACAAATCTTTCTCACAGCTCCACAAAGCAATTAAATTTTTACATAGTGAGTGTCAAAAGTCAACTTAAAAGTGGTAAAATAGCATCCCCTTGGGTGCCATTCTAATACCTCACCCATCCTCACATCAACTTGGCATATACCTGTCCCTCACATTCAGTGTGAGTCCCTGATCCAAGTTTCAGAGAAAGAGAGCAGAGTAACCTAATGCATTTACTGTATATATATATATATATATCCAAGACAGTCCATATTGTGACATTGTGACAGACTGAACTAAGATACTCATCATAGGCTGTCTGGACGAGAACTTGACCTGCATGTAGAGGTAGTTCACTGATGTCTGCTGCAGAACACTGTAGGAGAATAAGCAAACTTCAGCTACCTGGAGAAAAGGAATGTAGTTTGTGGTACATACAGTGTGCCCTAGAGAAGCATCAGTAACTGAAGTTTCCTTGGGAAAAAGGAAAATTCACATCTGTTTAAACAGTGGAACTCTTAGGGCCACATGCACATGTCTATAACAAAACACATGTGCAGAAAACCCCGGGAGTTCATATGTTTTGTCTCAGTGCTGCTCTCTAAATACTTTGTATGGATAAGATCTAAAGGAGAAGAATCAAATACATCAATCAGCAAAAACTGAAAAAAAATGTCTTATTTACTTGTATTTATTTATTTTTCTTTTGTAAACTACTCATATTCAAGGAAATATCTATCATACCACTAGCCAGATGCACTCTTAAAGAACCAATGCCTCAATTTCTCAATTGTAAGAAAAACACATTAAAATACCGAAATGCCTAGGCTGTTACAAATGATTCTAAAACATAAAACAAGTTGGAAATAATGAATCATGCAAAAGAACATGATAAATATTAGAAAACATCAAGGAACATCAGTACTGGGGTATACCAGACAAAGACTTTTAAATAATGATCCTAAACATACTCAGAGAGATATCAATGAAGAGATAGTAATTTAGAATTTTAAAAATGAATGAAACAGATGAAGAAAGCAGTAACAGAAAACCTTAAAAATCCCCAGAGGGTTTCTAGATATATTGAATCGATCAGATAAGGATAAAAGCATCAGTGGACTAGACAATAACACAATTGAAGTCATTCATTTTGAGGACCATAAATAAAATAGACTGAAGAAAATTAAACTGAATCTGAAAGCCCTATGGCACACCATAAAGCATGCCATGATACACACTGTAGGAATACTAGAAGGAGAAGAAAGAGAAAGGGGAAGAGAGGCCATTCAAATAAAGAGTGGTTGACAGCCTCACAATTTATTTTTTTTCACCAGGATGTTGCGGAGATTGAACCCAGTTCCCTCCATATGGGAGATAGATGCCCAACCATTTGAGCCACATCTGTCCCCCCAAAAATCAACTTCTCTTTTTTTTTTTTAGATTTATTTTTTATATACTTAATCTATCTCCTCCTTGCCCCAGATGGTTGGCTCATCTGTCTGCTCACTGTTGCTCACCTTCTCCAGGAGGCACCAGGAACTGAACCCAGGACTACCCACATGAAAGGTGAGTGCCAAATTGACTGAGCCACATCTGCTCCCCCAACCTCACAAATTTAATGAACTGTATGCATAAATATATCCAAGAAGTTCAATGACTTCTAAAGAGAATAAACACAATCAGCACATACTGGGAAATAATAATCACACCCTCAAATGCCAAAAATAGAGTCTGGAATACCACAAGAGAAAAAGATTAATTACAAGAGATCAGCAAAACTGAAAACAAAAACAAAAACAAACAGGAAGTAATGGAATAATTAAGGGGCAAAAATGTTTGACTTACACACACCAAAGTGTAAGGTGGTAGAAGTCCTGCATTATTAACAGTTACTTTATATGTGAATGTGTTAAACATCCCAGTGAAAAGCAAACACTGGGAGAATGAATAAGAAAGTATCACTAAATTTTATGCTGCATTCAAGAGACTCACTTTAAATTCAAACACACAAGAAGGTTGAAAGTTAAAGGATGAAAAAATATTACATCCTAAGAGTATACATAGAAAGCTGTGTGGCTATACTCAGCAGAAAAAAATGGACTTTCATTAAAAGTTGTTTAACAAGACAAAGAAAGGGATTTTATAATGATAAAAAGGTCAATTCATTAAAAAGATAAAATGATTATGAATATATAGGCAGCTACAAGAAACTCCTAAAATATGTGAAGCAAACATTGTCAGAACTCAAGGGAGAAATAGATAGGTCTGCATTCATAGTAGTAGACTTTAACACATCACTTTGAATAATGATTAGATCATCTAGACATAAGATCAATAAATCAATAGTGGTGTCAACAAAACTCTAAAACAAATGTCATAGTAAAAGCATATGAAACACTTCATCCAATAAAGCAGATTACGCTTTCTCCCTAAATAAATGTAAAATAATCCTAAATAAACACAAATAAAAGGAATTGTATTTGATGTATGCGTATGGAAAAAATAAAAATCCTTAAGATGCCAATACTACAGGAAGCAATTTAAGATTGAAAGCAATTCCAATCAAAATTCCAACAGCAGTCTTTGCAGGATTGAAAGATCAAAACATAAAATTTATATGGAAGGCTAAGAAGCTCCAAATAGACAAAAATATCTTGAAATAGAAAAAGTTGGAGGATGCACACTTCTTGAATTCAAAATTAATTTCAAAACAATTATGTTACTATTATCAAAATGGTGTGTTATTGGCACAAGGACTGACACATAGAAAAATGGAATAAGATTGAAAGTTCATCTATTTTCTTCTATGGACAATTCTTTTTTTTTTAATTTCTTTAATTTATTTTTCACTTCCACTTCCCACCCCCACCCCCACCTCCACCCCCACCTCCACTCCCAACCCGATTGTTTGTTCTCTGTTCATCTTCTTTATAGGAGGCATGGGGAACCGAACCCATGACCTCACATATGGGAGGGAAGCAAACAATCACTTGAGCCAACTTCACTCCTGACAATTCTTTTTTTGTTTTGTTTTGAATACCAAATTTATTTATTTATTTATTTATTTTGCGTTTACCTTTTTTTTTAAATAGTTTATTTTTTATTTTTTAAAAGATACTCAGATTACTTAAATGTTACACAAAAATTATAAGGATTCCCATATGCCCCACCTCCCACACCTCCCACAACCTCCCACATAAACATCTTTCATTAGTGTGGCATATCACCTGCAATGGATATGCACATCCTGGGCCTTTGCCACTAAGCATAGACCATGGTTCACATTGTAGACCACAGTCTCTCCCACTCAATTCTGCATGTCATATGCTGATATAAAATGGCCTATTTCTGTCATTGCAATGTCACTCAGGATAATACCTAAGTCCTGAAAAAGCCTTTGTATTACAAGTGCTTTTCCTTCTCCCTGCCCCAAAAGTCTCCAGTGACCACTGGCTGCACATTAATGTTGTAATTTCTTCCATTGCTTGAATCACAATATGTTGATAACAGAATACCAGAAGTCCACTCTAGTCCATAGCCCTTCCCTGAATCCTGAGAAGTCTGGGATGGTGATGTGCACTCCACCTCCAAGTGAGAGGGGCCTTATATTCCATGGATAAGATGGATGGGAATATTCTGCCTGCAGCTGCAGATTCTTTCCATTCCCTGGGATGGCTGTTGTCCATCATCATCTCCCTGCCAGGTGTCCTGGGTGAGTCTGTTGAGCTGAAAAGTAGATGTTGCAGCTCCACAGAGATTCTGGGCCCAGCTGGCACAAGGACAACCCAAAGACTCCAGTATCTGGAAGTACACATACAAACCTAGCACCAAATATAGGTTTGAATAGAAGGGACAGATGGACCATGTGCAGGGAAGACAAATTTGAGACCAACTCTGTCACTCTCAGGAGCACATATTCCAAACTAGGGTTCACTGATTAGGCACAAAACTCTGGAGCTATATACCCTGATATAGGATCTGTGTGTCTCCAGAGCCATCAAGAGCTCCTCTGTTTGGGGTGATACCCACATTGGAAGCCTATGAGGTCCTACGGAGATGTGCATGAGCATTACCTCTGGGATGACCTCCCAATTCTCTTTGAAATCTCTTAGCCATATAAACTCATTTATCTTTAACTTTCCCCCTTTTTTTCAATGTCTTTTTCCAGTAGTATTGCCAGTTGGCACTTCGTAGTAATCCCTTGTTGCAGGAAGGCTCATCTCCAGTGGACATGTCCCATGCTGGGAGGAAGGCAATGCATTCATATGCTGTGTTTGGCTTAGAAAAAGGCATCCTCTGAATGACAAGGAGGCTCTCAGGAGGCAACCCTTTGGTACCACATAACAGTAGGCTAAGTTTCAATTTCAAGAGCAAATAATCCTAAGGCTACTCATCAATAACAAGTGCCCATCAGTGAATCATCCTCCTTTGCCAGACACTGGCCCTGCACTTGTGGGACTGTTGCTACTCCCTTGAAGAATGTGGCAGATTCTCCAGGATGGGAATTTAGTATTCTCTCATTTATTGAGTGATTCTCCACCCTATGTGACCATGCCCCATGGGCATTTGAACAATTTTATATACCTTTAAATTATGTTCATGTGAACTTCCTCCCATGCAACCCCATCTCGGACAACACCCACCAATGAAATTCTCCCGCCCCAGTTGTAACCCTTCTGTGATCAAAAGCTTCTTTAAAGATGAAACAAGGACAGTAGCTAAATACAGTTAATAGGAGAATGAAATAATAATTATAAGTTTAAATGTAATATATAAAATAAATGAAAACTTAAAAAAACTGAAACTAAAATCAAAGTATTGGGATAGTCAAAAAATGGGAAAAATATAAAAAAAAATTGTTTTGACATTTTGCCTTTTATCACTGCAGTATTTGGTATCCAGTCTATACCATGGCACCTTCCCCCTCTCACTCCCCAGTGACTCACTATTTTTCATTTAATTTTCAAAGAAGTTTTAGGTCACAGCAAAGTCACACACAGAATACAAGAGACTATAATATACCCAACATCCTCCCCCTTTCCTCTCCCCATATTAAAATCTTTTTGTATGTGGATGGTAGCATTGATATAACTGTTATACAGATAGCAAAACATAGCTACTAAATATTGTCAATGGTTTACAGTATGGTTTACATTTTACACCATACACTTTTATAAATTTTAATGATATATACCATATCCTGTCTCCATCACTGTAAGGTAATGAAAAACATTTACACTGTACACTAAATACCCCCTGTGTGATCTATTCTGTTCCTCCATCACCATTCAGCTGGGGCCCATGATGACCCCTTGCTTTGACTCATTTTATGACAAGATTCATAGTTACATGCAACAAGAGGTTTTGACACACTGGTTTGTCCTCCCCTATTAGGAACCACCCTTGCTTATAAGAGATGCCCACCTGTAAATTCCTGAGCAAATTGGTCCTTCCAAAGATGGGAGTTCATCACCTTCCCGCTCATTGTGTGGGTCTTCACACACTAATACAACACATTATGACAGGATGAAAACTCACACACTCCTTGAAGACTGTTCCAGATGTGCCCTATCCCGAATGCACCCCCCCAAACCAACACACTAAACCAGTGACACTTTCTTGTCATATTGCCATAAGAGCATTCCCATCTCTGTACTTTCAATCTCATATCCACAAATCCCAAGTGTTCAACTGGTCCCTCTCCCATCTGTCCCGCCAGTATCCTTGGTATTCTAACCCACCCTTCCCAATCTACGCACCTGTCAACCCTGCACCGCCAAACCCAATAATATCACTACACACCTGTCCTATACCTTTAATATGCAACTACAGTCTATCACTACCATAGATTATGGTGGATGGGTGATGGCTCAAAACTTTCTCTTCTCTTTCTCTTTCTTGTAAATCTATGTTTAGACAATAGTTCTCAGAGACTGCTCAATTTCCTTAATTCATGTCAGTGAGTCATGTACCGCTCATTCTTCAATGCCTGGCTTGCTTCACTCAACATAAAGTCGTCAAGATTCATCCATGTTATTCCATTCCTTAGCACTTTATTCCTTCTTACAGCTGAGTAATATTCCACTGTATTTCTGTACCACATTTTGTTTATCTATTCATCTGTTGATGGGCAACAGGGCTGATTCCAAATTTTGGAAATTGTGAAAAATGCTGCTACGATCATTGGTGTGCATATATCTGTTTCTGTCTTTGCTTTCAGTTCTTCTGGGTATATACCAAGCAGTGGAATCTCTGAATCATACAGAAGATCTATAATTAGTTTTTTGAGGAACCAGCAAATTGTCCTCCACAGTCGCTGGACCATTCCACAATCTCACCAGCAGTGGATGAGAGTTCTCATTCCTCCACATCCTCTCCAATAATTATAGTTTGCAGTTTTTTTAATAGCCACCATTCTAATGGGTGTACAATGGTATCTCATTGTAGTTTTGATTTGCAATTCTCTAATAGCTAGTGATGTCAAGCATTTTTTCATTTGCTTTTTAGCGATTTGTATTTCTTCCTTGGAGACGTGTCTTTTCAGGTCACTTGTCCTTTTTTTAAATAGTTTGTCTTTTTATTTTCAAGGTGTAGGATTTCTTTATATATGCAGGATATTAGGCTCCTATCAGATATACAGTTGCCAAATATTTTCCCCTTTGGGTAGGCTGACTTTTTGTTTTCTTCATAAGATCCTTTGAGGTGCAAAAGTTTTTTAATATTGAGGAGATCACATTTATCTACTTTCTTTTTTTTTTTTTCCTGCTCATGCTTTAGGTGTGAATTTCATGAAACCATTTCCTATTACAAGGTCCTGTACATGCTTCTCTACATTATCTTCCAAGGTCTTCCTGTTCTTGCTCTTATATTTGTATCTATGATCCATCTGGAGTTGATTTTTGTTTAAGGAGGGAGACGGTCTTCCTCTCTCATTCTTTGGATATGGATATTCAGTCCTATAGGCACCACTTGTTGAAGAGGCCATTCTCTCCCAACTGAGTTGGCTTGGTGGCCTTGTCAAATATCACATGACTGTATATGCAAGGTTTTATATCATAAGTCTCAATTCAGTTTCACTTGTTAGTATGTCTATCCTTGTTACAATACTATGTGCATTTGAACACTAAAGCTTTGTAGTATGTTTTTAAAGTCAGGTAATGTGATACCTCCAACTTCATTTTTCTTTTTCAATATGTATTTGGTGATTTGGACCTCTTACCCTTACAAATAAATTTTATAGTTAGTTTTTCCAGTTCTTTAAAAATACAGTGTTGGTTTTTATTCGGATTGCATCAAATCTGTAGAGTAGTTTGAGTAGGAGAGGCATCTTGATGATGTTTAGTCCTTCTATCCATGAACAGGGAATATTCTTCCATTTATTTAAGTCTTCTTTGATTTCCTTTAACAGTGTTGTGTAGTTTTCTGTATATAAGTCCTTTACATCTTTAGTTAAATATATTCCTAGGTATTTGATTCTTTTAGGTACTATTGTAAATGGTATTTTTTTCTTGATTTCTTCCACAGATTGCTCATTATTGGTGTACAGAAATGCTACTGATTTTTGAGCATTGATCTTATAGCCTGCAATGTTACTGAACTCCTTTATAAGTTCTAGAAGCTTTGTTGTAGATTTCTTAGGGCATTCTATGTATAGGATTATGTAGTCTGCAAATAATGAAAATTTTAATACTTCTTTTCCAATTTAGATGCCTTTTATATCTTTTATCTTGCCTGAGTACTTGAGCAAGATCTTCTAAGACAATATTAAGTAGGAGTGGTGATAGTGTGCATCCTTGTCTTGTTCCCAATCTCAGAGGGAAGGCTTTTAGGATTTCACCATTGAAGATGATGTTAGCTTTGGGTTTTTCATATATACCCTGTATCGTGTTCAGAGTTTCCTTCAATTCCTATCATTTACAGTGTTTTTATCAGGAAAGTGTGCTGTGTTTTGTCAAAATCTTTTTCTGCATCTATAGAGATGATCATATAATTTTTTTATTTCAATATGTTTATGTGGTGTATTATATTGATTGATATTCTTATGTTGAACCATCATTGCATACCCGGGATGAAACACACTTGGTCATGGTGTATAATTAGTTTGATATGTTGTTGAATGTCATTAGCAAGTACTTTGTTGATGATTTTAGGGTCTACATTCATTAGAGAAATTGGTCTGTAATTTCCTTTCTTGTGGTATCTTTGTTTGGCTTTGGTATTAGGGTAATGTTGGCATCAAAGAATGTGTTAGGCAATGTTCCTTCTACTTCTATTTTTTGGAAGAGCTTAAGCAGGATTGGTGTTAAATCTTTCTGGAATGTTTCATAGAATTCAATTATGAAGCCTTCTTGTCCTGGGCACTTCTTAGTTGGCAAGTTTTTAATGACTGAGTCTATCTCTTATAATTGGACAGTTGAGTTCATCAATTTCTTCTTTCATCAATGTAGGCTGCTTGTGAGTTTCTAGGAATTTGTGCATTTCCTTTAAATTATTATTCTTGTTGGCATATAATTTTTCAAAGTATCCTTTTATGATACTCTGTTTCTGTGGGGTCAATACTGATAGCCCCTTCCTCATTCCGTATTTTGTGTATTTGCATCTACTCTCTCTCTTTCTTTGTTAGTCTGGCTAAGAGTTTGTCAATTTTAGTGATCTTCTCAAACAACCAGCTTCTGGTTTTGTTTATTTTTTGTGTGTTTTCTTATTTTCTATTTCATTTAGTTCTACTATGATCTTTGTTATTTCCCTTTTCTACTTCCTTTTGGGTTAATTTATTGTTGTTTTTCCAATTCCTCCAGGTGTGCAGTTAGTTCTTCAATTTTAGTTCTTTCTCTTTTATAATATATGCATTTATGGCTATGAATTTCCCTCTCAATACAGCTTTCTCTGAATCCCATAGGTTTCGATATGTTGTGTTGTCATTTTCATTAGTTTCAAAGTAGTTGCTGATTTCTTTTGAGACTTCCTCCTTGACCCACTGTTTTTCTCAGAGTGTGTTGTTTAACTTCCAGATCTTTGTGCCTAAAAAAAAGTGGAATTAAGAACCACAACTTAATGCAGAAGGTAGAAAGATGAAGGAAGATAAAGAGACAGCGTTGGTAGGCAAAATCAATATAAACAGAGAATGGGAAATCAAGGAAGATGAAGCACAGCAAAGAAGAAACTAGATAGCAGCACCTAATTTTAAAAAAGATGGGAGGGGGAGGAAAGAGGAAAGAAAAGCAAGAAACAAACAAACAAAGAAAAACTAAACAAAAACACAAGCAAGCTATCAAACAAAGCTAAGGAAGAACAGCATTCCTTCTTGGGCCCTTGTGGAGCCTCTCAGCCTGCCTGTGTTCATCCATTAATTACTCTGCAGGTTTCTATCTGCAGGTTTTGAGGTACATTTTAGTGATTAAACTAAGTTAAAAATTTTTAAGGAATCTTTTTTTGTTTTTGTTTTTGGAGCAACACGGGACCCAAAAAAAGGCCTCTTCTAGGCACCCCCTGTCCACTGAGGCGACCTTAAATAGGCTCATGGAAACTTATCAAACACTTCCCACTGCCTGTCCCCCTGCCCCTGGGGAGCTGAAATTCTGATACTCCTTAGCATGGAACTATAAAATTGGCTGAATCCGCCCCCTCCTGAGCCAAGCCTCTGTATCCCAGGGCTGTTAGGTAAATCAGGCTCTCTCAGCATTTTCTCATCTCCCCTCAGCCTGGCACCACTTCAAGCCAGCTGGTTTGCTCCCCAAAGCTGCAAGGGCTTCCAGGCAACCAAGCTAACAGAAAGGAAACCCCTCTCCACCCTCTGCCAGAACCCTCCCACTCTCAGAGAATGTTCCCTCTGACTGGGTTGCTGGTGGGAGTTGGGGCTCACTGTAGCCCTTTACCCTGATGGTGTGGCTTAGCCATCTGCATCTACAATTTCCAGCTGGGGAAAAAACTCATGATTTTATCCTGAGCAATTCACCTTGCCATCCAGCTCCCTCCAGATTGATGTCCCAAGGTTCTCCCTCGATGGGCTTCCAGAACAGATCACCTGGGCAGGATTTTGTCCCCAATCAGCCACCCTCCTCAAGAGAGATGGTGAGTACCCACCTAATCTGATGCCGTCTTCTGCATTCTCTCAACAATTCTTTGACAAGAGTGCCAATCCACTCAATGGGAAATGAATTATCTCTTCAATAAATGGTGCTTGGAAAATGGGTAATCCAATGCAAAAGAATCAAAGTGAAACCTTACATCACATTCTATAAAAATAATTAACTGAAAGTGATACAGCCAATATAAAGGATAAAAGTATAAAAGTCTTAGAAGAAAATATAAAGAAATATCTTCAGGACCTAGTATTAGGCAAATGATTATTACACGCTACCCCACCATGTGCATGAGTGAAAAAAAGTAAAAAGAAGTATATAAATTTGACTTCATCAAAGTTTAAAAGTTTCACTGTATCAAAGGGCATAATCAAGAATGTGAAAAAAACACAGCATACAGAATAGGAGAAAATAATGCTGAACACATATATG